>CAUYSK010003699.1:0-11891 GCA_963575035.1 Avahi laniger | reverse complement strand
TGAAAATCCTGGGGCTTGGGGCCACCCAATCAGGAGCCATAACAATCCTCCGCCTTCAAAGAAACCAATGGACTAAGGGGTGAGGGGAAATGGTGTGTCTAGCGTGTCGTATGAAACTTGCGTGTCGTGCGCCACCAGTGCGTCGTGTGCAAAAAAGGTATAAAAGCTTTACTTTGGCTCCAAGGGGGGTCCTGGTTCATAGGGAGGCCACTGCGTTGGTGCTCTGGGACTTGGACCTTAGCTCGAGCTAGCAAATAAACTCCTTTGCCATTTGCATCCTCGGTGACTCTGCCTCTCTGTTCCTGGGGCCGAGGGGCACTGGGTCTAACACTATCAGGGGCTTTGTTCATGCTTAAACACATCATACTTTCTCTCAAACCTGAGCCTGTAAACATGTAGTTATTCCAGCTCAGTTTCTTCACCTCCAAGCCTTAACCTGGCAAACTTCTCATTCAAGTCTCAGTTGAAAATCCTTTTTGGGAGGAGGCTCTGCCTAATCTGGATTAGGTCAGGTTCCTATTATCCACTTTCATATTACCTGTATTTCTTCTTCTCTTATATTCATTATACTTGTAATTTCTTGTTTAGAGTGTGACTTCCACATGACACCAGAAGATCCCTGATCCTAGTGACCTGCTCTATACCCCATTCCCAGCACAGACCCTGGCCAATAATAGGTGCTATTAATAAAAAAAATTTGTTGAAATTATTAAAGAGAGGACCCATGATCAATGGTAAAACTGGGCCTACATATCTAGTATGTAAATTTTCTATTGCTATGTAACGAAGCACCCAAAAATGTATATTGGCTTAAAACAATGGCCATTTTATTTGTTTGCTATTCGGTTTACAGTAACTTGGGCTTGGTCAGCAATTTGGGCTCAGTTTAGCAGGGTGATTCTTTTGCTGGTCTTGCTTGGGGTCATGCATGAGGCTACAAGTCATCTGGTGGGTTGACTTGGGCTGGATAGTCCCACATAGCCTTGCTTAAATGTCTGGTAGTTAATACTGACTGCTAACTGGGCCTCTCTTTCCCCTTGGACTTCATTCTCAAAAAGGTTATCCTGGGCTTCCTCAAGATGGTCAGAACAGAAGCTTCAACTACTCTTGAGGCCTAGCTTGGAAATGGCATGACATAATTTCTGCTGCATTCTATTGGTTAAAGCGAGTAACAAAGCTATCCCACATTCAAGGCATAAGAAACTAAACTCCATCTACTTATATAAGGAATAGCTGAATCACATTACAAAGGGTATTCATGCAGAGATAGAAGTAATATTTGTGGTCATCTTTGCAAACAGTCTACCACATCCAGATTTGCCAGTATTGTAAAATTAGCCTAAATTCCTGGCAAATGAAAGGGCTTCAGACAAGTTATGCAGGACAGAGGCAAAGGGGTTGGTGTCAGAGGAGACCAAGCTGGGTAATAAATATGTACCTGGTCTGTGATGTGAAAGGGAGAAAACTTTGCAGACAGAGAGGGGGTCTTCTTCTCATGGGAAAATCTGATCAGTTTATCGAGTAGAAGCCCAAAACAGAAAGAATGGAAAAAGAAGGGTTGCAAAGATTACATGACAAATTGAGTGTGAATCTGAACTAACCTTAGATTGGAAAGGAGGAAAAGAAACTATAGAAAGTTGACAGGAGATAGCTTCCAAATTATTTGGAGTTTGGTTAGTGCAATGGACTGAATGTTTGTGTGTCCCCAAAATTCATATCTTGAAACTCTAATTCCAATGTAATGGTACTTGGAAGTGGGGTCGTTGAGAGGTAATTAGATCATGAGGATGGAGCCTTCATGAATGGGATTACTCTCCTTATAAGAAGATACCAGAGAGCTAGCTCTCTTTCTGACATGTGAGGATACAACCAGAAGATGGACATCAGTAAACCAGGAAGAGGGCCTTCACCAGAACCAAACCATGCTGGCATCCTGATTTTGAACTTCCAGAACTATGAGAAAGAAATGTTCATTGTCTAAGCCACGACTCTACGGTATTGTTTTATAGCAGCCCAAACTGACAAAGACAGTTATAACCACTGAATACATCCTTTCATAATATAGGGCAATAATAGATGATTATAATACCAATCTGTGAAAAATAGTTAAAATTACATTTAAGACTGTCTGTTAAAGAAGCTAGTAAAATTAGTAATTTGTTTAGAATAATTTCCATTAAACATAATAATGGCTTTGGTTTTATGTTTTAATCCATAGGGAATTAAATTATTCGGAAAAAATATTCATATAGAAAAATGTTAATTCTGTGGATCTGGTAAATAATTGGAACGATACTATTATTGAATATATTGCTTTACCTGGTCTTTCTTCTTTAGTCTCAGTGATGTCATCTAGAAGTATTTGGAGCCTGTAAACAGTATGAGGAATACCTTTACTTATAAACATTTAAATACAAGTAGAAAACTCAATTGTAAATGAATGGCACTTCAGTAAATACACTTTCATACAGCCATCATTTAATTCCACACTGACCATACGAGATGACCAAAAGATCCATGGTGTAGACTGATGTGAATGGTGTGAATGGTACTCCTTGAATTGTGCAATGCACTCAAATGTGCATGAAATAAGCCTACTTTCATGTAGCCAACAAGTACATGAACACTGAGCATATGAGGAATACACTAAGACCCCTAGTATGCACTAGAATATGAATGGCACCCCTTGACTTGTGCAGTGTACTCAATTGTATGTGGAATAATTCTACTTTTTTTTCCTTCCACCATCCCTCCTCCCCTTCCCAACAAATAATTCTACTTTTATGTGGCTTTCACTTACCTACACATTCAGCCAGTGGAAAGTCCAGAAAGACCTATGAAACAACTAGGATGTGAGGGGTACTCTTTTAGTTGTCCAGTGCATGCAAATTTACATGAGAAAAACCTACTTTAATATGACAATGACTTGCCTCCAAAGTGATCAGATGACTCCAGAATAAGCTATAGCGATTGACTAGGGTATGTTTGCCCTCCCTATGCCTAAGCTATGCAGACCATCCCATTGTATTATACATGGAATAAGTCCACTTTAATGTGACCATTAAGCATGTTGAACATATAATGAGTCTAATAATCCCCATGGCACGGACATTGACGTCAATGGCACCCTTTTAGTGTACAGTCCACTGAAACCTGTTAGAAGTATGCTTTCATATGGTCAACACATACTTCCATATTGGGTATATGAGAATTCCAGAGAGTTAGACTGTGATATGAGTGGTATTCCTAGTGTTAGGCAGTGCACTCAACTGCATTTGGAAGAATTGTTCATCTGTGTGTTATTCACTACATCACTATTTATTAATAGCATATGAGAGGTCCAGAAATAGCTATGGAACAAAATAGGATTTAATGGCACCCATTCAGTTGTAAACTGCACCCAAATATAGATGGGATACATCTATTTTTATGTGGCCATCCCTTACATTTGCACTGGGCATACAAAGAGATAAGAAATATTCATGGCGTAGAGTCTGATGTGAATGACACCCCTTGAATGTGTAAGATACATAATCATTAATGGAATAAATCTTCTTATATGAGTCCACTATTTTCCTCATTGTTAAGAATACAGAGTTCAATGATATAAATGACATAGATTGATTTAAATGGTATTTTTTGAGTGTACAGTTCACTATACCATACATAAAATAAGTCTACTTTCATGTTTCTGTCACTTATATCCACATTGAAAATATAAGGAGTCATGAATGATCTATGAGATAGACTGCAATGCAAATGGAATGTCTTGAATGTGTAGTGCATACAACCATTCATGGAATAAATCTATTTTCACATGGTCATTGCTTATATACACATTAGACATTAGATTAGTACAGAAAGATTCATGATGTAGAACAGAACAGAAGTAGGGAACCTGTGGCCTTATGGCCACATGTGGCCTTCTAGGTCCTTAAGTGTGGCCTTTTGACTGAATCCAAATTTTGCAGAACAAATTCTTTTATTTTTATTAATGCATTTTTGTTCTTCTTTTATACTTTAATTTTAAAATGAATGTATTTATTATAAAACACCAAAGAATAAAATAAATTTCAATGAAATAGTCCTCCTAGATTGACCAGCACAATTAGCACATTAGTAAGCCACAAGGGCTAAGTTGACAGCTGCTACACTCATGATTTAGTTCTAACTTCCCCCCGCCTGACTGGTGCCACTACCACACAAGGCTGGTTGGTGAGAGTTTATGGGGGTCGAGGATGCCAGTCTGTTATCAACTTTTGAAAAAGGTACATTTTACATGATCACATATTTCTTGGAGACTTTTTCATTTCTCTTGATCCTTTTCTCTTTATTTTTGACTAATCAGGTTAATTCAAAAGCATTGTCTTCAAGCTCTGAAATTCTTTCTTCTGCTTGGTCTAGTCTGTTGTTAAAACTTTCCACTGTATTTCAAAATTCCCTAAATGACTTTCATTTCTGGAAGTTCTCTTAAGTTTTTTATTAAAATATCTATCTCATTAGTGAATTTTCATTCATGTTCTGAATTATTATTATTATTATTATGATTTTTGGCCACTTGGTGTTGGTTTTCAAATTTCTCATTGATCCTATTGAGCTTATTTGCAATCCATACTTTGAAAACTTGTTTGGAGGTTCTAGCAGGGGAGCACAGCTACTCATGAAGAATGGTCCTCCTCTATCAGGGAAGGGCATCCTCTTCAATCAAGTACACAGCTTTGGGAGGGATATACATGGAGTGGTGAGGGAGGAAGAGGACACCTGCCTAGCCAGCCAGATCAGCTGAATCAACCACACTGATCAATGGGGTGACAGATGTTGCAGCCAGATCACCCTCAGCCTGCAATCCATATTTGGAATTACATATTCGACATTTGAAAAATTTCTTTTTGGTTGGGGTCCATTGCTAAAGCTAGCGTTATTGTTTGGTGGTGTTGAAACAGTTCTTATGTTGGTTCCTTTTCATCTGGAATCTCTTCCTTCAGCTCAAAATGAATAGCTTTCTAGTTTACCTATTCTCTTCTGCCAGGAACTCTGCTGCTCAGGGACATGTATGCTGACTTTTGGCTCATGAAGTCAAGTATCCACTGTGGTTTTGCCTGCCATTTGTTGGAACTCAGACGCCTGAAGAATGTTTAGGTGTCAGTGGTGGTGGACTAGGTTGGGAAATTTTCAGTTCCCAGGCCCCTGGATGGTGTGCTTTAATCCTGGGTGGACCAGAGCAAGACTGAGCTGGCAAACTTGAACTCAAGCCTCCTTGGATTCAAGCACTGTCTTTGAGAGTGAGGAGTGGGTGCTCTCCTGCTCCGGTAGAATGCTCAGGCAGGAGAAAGGAGGATGCACTCTGAGCCTGTGACAGGAGAAAGGCTGGCCTCTCTTGATGAAATTGGCAGAGGTGGGCAGCTGTGGGACACATAATGTGCTCATACTTCCCTCTCTCAGCAATGACAGCAGTCTCTCTCCTTTGGAGGCACAAAAGCACCCAGGTTTCCAGTTCTCACCCTGGCCTGGCTGAAGCAGAGGTGGTGGAGGCAGCTCAACCTGCTGCGTGCAAGGCTACCAGGCTGGCTGTAGGCTGTGGGGTCAGGGACTTGCCTCCCGGGAGGGTGGGCTCCTTGCAGAAGAGACAGGTATCTTACAGCTCCCGAGAGGACTGCTAGCCCTTCCCTTCCTCAACGGAGGCAGTAGCTTTTCCCCTTAGGACACTTGAAAGCACTCTCTGCTTCTTTTTAGAGTGAAGGGAGTGAGCCCCAAGGTCCATGGAAGCCTGGGTATAATAGGCTCTCTTGTCAAAGGTGAGGCAGCTGCTCCCAGGTGCCCTGGCTTAATCATCTCCTGTAGAGCACTCACCATCCTGAGCAGACACAGCCTTTCCGCCATGGCTTTCTCAGTGGCAGTGGGGCAGGAGAGGAAGAGGAGAAGGCCCCAAATTATGGGGAGTCACTCCACTGAGAGGGGTACAGGCAACTATGGATCATAAGCCAGGGGCTCTCTGGTGCAGGAGAATGTGCATTCCATTTTCCTCTGTCCTAAAAAGTGTTTGCAGTACTTCTCAGTCCCCTTGAGGCAGCCTACCCCATGGGTCAGAACTCTGGGAACACTGCTACTTTGCTGTGTCTCCCCATTCCTTTCTGGTTGTCACAGTCCAAGTGGGTGCTGGGGAATGTTTGTATGGGATCCAATGACAGAGAGACTTGAGGGGCTGTGACTTTCCCGGCTGGATAGAGGCACCTGTTGTGTGCATAGGCAATATGGTGCCCACTGTCTCAGCTCAGGCCCATGGTGAGGGGAAGTGACCCTACTTGGGCCTGCAGCTTGGTGTTCTGCTCCCAAGAAGCCTGAAGTTCTCTGATGGCAGCAGCACCTGGATTCGTCAGGGCAGAAGGGCTCTCAGACGGATTGGGAACTGGCAGGCTGCCACAGATGTGAGGGGAGAAAAAGTAAACACTCCCACCTACCCTTTCCATCAGGCTCCAAATCCCTTGGGGGTCAGTCTTTGCCAAATTTTTGGTCCTTTTTGTTCTGCTCTGCCACTTTTTCCCAGGGAATCTCCAGTAAATGTAGATTCTAGCACCATTCCCTCAGCATTTCACCTGGGCTATGCTTTCTCTTCTGAAACTTATTCTTCAATTTGGGATGATCTGGCAACTGATATCTCTAGTCAGCCATCTTGCCCCCTCCTCCAGTGGCGTATCTTTTGTCCTTGACCCAAACTGTAGCCTAAATGACTGTTCCTATCACTTCTCTTTGTTATGAAGTAACTCCTTAAAAAAAAAACAAAACAAAACCAAAAACCCTTTTCTTATATGATATATTTTGTGTACATATTTATCAATATTTGTAGCTTTGTCTGAATGACTTTGTGGCAGCCCTTCTTATGTCCCAGGGCTTTGATTACGTCTGTCTATCTAGACTTCAATATCCCCTAACACACACAATTTTCATCTATTCTTCCGTTAGCCCCATTGCTTTCTGCCTCATAAATATCTTCATCATTTCTCACTAACAAGTCTTGCTCACTATGCCATTATGCCATCCCTAACACTGATTATGCATTCATCATACTAAATCTCTTATTCTCTAGGGTATCTCATTCTTTGGCACCCCTCTTGAGTCTGATTATGTGTTTTTTTCTTGCCTATACATGTTCATAATTACTGTAATACCTCTTAAGCAGGAATTTCTTTTGCAGGTCAAAGCTGGGTTTCAGCTTGCTTAATTTCAGGTGTATAACGATCACACTTGTTTGTCAGGTCATTTTTGCTATGAGGAAATGGTCAAAGGCCATTTCTTGAAATAAGGTATTTGGAAAAATACTGCAACAATGTTTTAAAATTAATTTTGGAGGGGGAATAAGTAGAACAGATACCTTTTGTATCCTTGTACAAAAAGATAAAAAGTTCCCTAGGCACCCAATTTCTCTCTCTGGAGATAAACAAAATTGCCAGTTTCATGTGAATTCTTCCAGAGATGTTCTAGCATTTAAAAGACACACAGATACAGAGTGAGAGTGAGTGAGTGAGTGAGAGAGAGACAGAGAGAGAGAATACTGAATACATATTACATAACTCCTTTTTTCACTTAATACATCTTGGGGAATGTTTTATATCCATACACATAGAGCCACCTCATTCTTTTTAATAGCTGCATTATGCTCCATTATACAGATGAACCATTATTACTTATCCAAGTTCTTATTGGGGGACACAGGTAATTTCCAATCTCTTGCTATAATAAAAAATGCTGCAATGGATGTCTTTATACATACATCATTTCACACACATGAAAATATATCTCTATGATAAATAACTAAGGGTAAAATTCCCTACTCAGAGGGTTTGTGAAATTAAAAATTTTTATAGATATCTTTGATCATTTGTGTAGGGAAAAAATGAAATCTCTTTGTAGCTCCAATCTGCATTTCTCTGATCACAGTAAAGTTGAGCATCTCATCTCAACGAATGTTTTAAGAATTCCACATCGACTGCCTCATCTAAGTCCAGCTGCAGTTTTCCCCCCTCTGAACACATTCTCCAATATCCTTTCCTCTTCAATGTCTGCTTAGGGAAGTGTGAAGAGGCCAGACACCTTTAGGCTGAAGGGTCCCTAGTAATGAGACTCTAGATGGTGCAGCACCCCCATTGCTCCTGTACTCTACATTTCTTCTCTTCTCATTTTCTGATGGTGTCTCAGATTTTTCCACCTGGGGGATATGGTATTTTCAGGCCCTTGTGGAAGGAAGACACTAGGAGCTTCTTCTACTGATCTTGGCTAGCCAGGTTTTTCGAGCTCTCTGTATTAGTCAGGGTTCTATCAGAGAAGCAGAATATATTGTATATTATACACATAAATATAATTTATATATTATATATATATTTAATTTGTATTTATACATTACATTTTCTTTATATTGTATATTCCTTACAGGGACTTGACCTATCCAATTGAGGAAGCTAGTTAAAAATTCTCTGTATGGCTGTTGTTTCTAAGGCTGTTGTTTCTGGAGTCTGAAGGCTCAGGGCAGGCAGTTGGGAAGGAGACATGAAGATGAAGTGGGAGACACAGGAATAAGCTGGAACCTGTGAGGCTGAGCTGGAACCCTGGAAGATGGACTGGAGCCCTTGTCAGTCCCTGACAACTTTTAAGCCTCTAACCTTGATAACGGGTTTATCCTGAAGGACACACACTTGGCCTGGGGTTCAGAGAAGCTGGAGGAGGGTCTGATAGAAGCCGAAAGAGCTATGGACCCTGCTGCTGCCACATGCAAATCAAGGGGATCAGCAGATGAGTGACACATGCATGAGCTGCAACAGTACTACATGCCTCCACTCCAACCATCTGAATTAAAGAGAAAATGGCCGCTGTTCCAGTTCTGCCTTCTGAATGATGTACAGAATGTGTCATGATCCCAGCTAACCTGGAAGTATACAGGGAAGGGAGTTCTGAAAAATGCAATTTCAAGTTACCCAAGCTGACACAATACGAATCCACCACACTTTCCAAAAGTATCCTCGCTTATTCAGGTTTATGTTCCTCTCATTTGGGGACCTTGGACCAAGCTGTTGTTTGTACTTAAGCAGCTTTTACCACCAGTTCTCATCTTTGGGCTTTCTCAATTAGTTTTCACTGTTTAACAAACCATTTCAACATTTAGTAGTTTAAAACAAAAAACATTCATTATTTATTATTTTTCATGATTCTGTGTGCCAATTGGCAGTTATTCTTCTCTGGTCAGGCTCTGATAAGGCTGTGTAATCTAGGAGGTATTCATTTACTTACAGTGACTGGGCCATTGGTCTCAGGTGGCCTCAATTGGGATGGCTTGTCTCTGTTTCACTATGCATTATTTCATTAATTCAAATTGTACTGGCTCTGCCCTTTTATGCACAGCAAATGCCTCTGGCATCCCTCCAAACTCATAAAAGCACATCCAATTATTTATGTTTTGAGCCTTGGTTGGGGTCTCACATAAGCTTATCGCTTTACATCTCAAGTTCTTCCTCTTCAGAAGTCTCATGGATATCTGTTTCCCATAAAGCCACTGCAGTTTGATGTCTACATCCTATCACAGCTGGTGATGTCCACACTTTATGAGAATACTGCTATTTGTGTCAAGGGATGCTCTTTGTAGGTTCTTTTTTTTTTTTTCTTTTTTTTGAAACAGAGTCTCACTCTGTTGCCTGGGCTAGAGTGCCGTGGCATCAGCCTAGCTCACAGCAACCTCAAACTCCTGGGCTCAAGCAATCCTCCTGCCTCAGCCTCCCAAGTAGTTGGGACTACAGGCGTGCACCATCACACTGGGCTAAATTTTTCTATTTTTTAGTTGCCCGGATAATTTCTTTTTATCTTTGGTAGAAATGGGATCTTGCTCTTGCTGAGCATAGTCTCAAACTCCTGACCTCAAGCAATCCTCCTGCCTTGGCCCCCTAGAGTGCTAGGATTACAGGCAGGAGCCACTGCGGCAGGCCATCTTCCTATGTTCTTAATGCTGCAAATATTCAAGGTAGCAATATGCCACCTCATTCCTTAGAGTCTTTGATGTACCTACCAAAGCCATAAAAATGCTTTTTATATGCAGATGTGGAGAGGATGTCCATCCTCCCTCACTTGGTGTTCTTTGTCTCCTGGGCATTGACCCATAGCTGCCTGGGCCTCTATGTTAACATTTCCTTTTAAAATCAGCTCCTCAGCTTCTGCCTGCAGGGCTTATTCCCAGTGGTAAGTCATAAATTCAGAGGCAGGGAACCCATTATCTGGGACAGACATCAGGCTGTCCTCTTCATTGTATGAAGGTATCCTTATACAAATAGAGTCTTCCTGACCTTACTCACCAGTGTACCATGTAAATCTGAATCCCAACTCAGGTAGGTGGAGGCTGGGGTCACAGAGCTACAAAGCATGCTAAGTCCATCCAGGTGTGGCTTCCTGCCTTGATTTTCTGGTTCTTCTCCTCCTGTTCCCTTTACCTCCTACGTTAACACCCACCTCTAGGTCTTTGTGCTCTAACTATAGCGAATTACTGGCCATTCCTTCAATGTGCATCAACTTTCACGTCTCATTAACTTTACCCATGCTAACCTCTCTTCTTGGAATCTTTGTTCACAATTTCTACTTGAAGATTGCTTTTCCATTCTTTATGACTTAGCTTCATTGTTGATTCACTTCCCAAAAGTTCCTCAAGGTTCTTGCTCATAACTAATTACTCTAATAGCACCTTTTAAATAATTCCCCTACTAAAGTATTTATGATATTCTGAATTGGAACTATTTATTAGTCAATCTTGGCAGTCAAATTATTGGAACTATTTATTAGTCAATCTTGGGAAGTCAAAAACAGATAGTTGTTTGGCAGTAGGAGGTATTTCCTAGCTGCTAACACAGAGGGTATGGTCAAAAAGTACTTGTGATGTGGATGATTAAGTGATTGGTTAGATAAAGAAAGAATGATGTAGAAGACAAGACAGCATGCAGGAGGTAAATGGCAGTGCCACAGCCAAGGGACTGTAAAAATGACAAAGTGTTGCCCTACTTCTGCAAATGACAAATTGCTTCAGGAGACTGAGAAAGGAGTCTGCTGAAATACTCGACTTACTGGTCAAGGTGCTTTGATGGTGCATTCAAGGGCAGGGAGCAGCATTCCTGAAATCAGAACTTGACGCAGTGTGGGCAAGTGGGTCAATGGTATTTATACATGAGCTACTCTTGGAAAATGATGTATGTCCTAGATGATTCTGGACTGGGGATATCTTGAGGAAGGGGCTCTCAGGTCTCAGGTCTCTTGGGGTTTGAGGATGTCTGAATAGACACAAAACTGTGCCTTGTGGGTGTATATTTATAGTAAAAAAGTGAGGCACTCAGTATATTTAGTGAATAAATAATAGAAAATAGTTTTAGCTTAAACTGGGCAGCTACTAGGAAGATATGTACGGGAACATGTATGGTATATTACTGTGACTATTCTGTTTCCCACTTTCCCTTGCATTTTTCTTGTTCCTTGTATTTCTATAATTTTGTCTTTTAGATACGGCAATTTTCCAATAATTTTCCATTTTATTCTTAATATACAAATAAAACATAATTATCATAAAAATAGAAACCTCAAATAAGCAAAAAGGAAGAGGGAGAAAAAATTTCCCCAAATTTCAAAATTAACCACTGTTAAATTTTAGTCAGGAACACTCTTACACTGCTGGTGGGACTGCAAATTAGTGCAACCTCTGTGGAAAAGAATTTGGAGATACCTCAGAGAGCTAAAAATAGAAATACTATTCGATCCAGCAATAGCGCTATTAGGCATCTACCCAAAAGAGCACAAAACATTCTACTATAAAGACATCTGCACTCGAATGTTCATGGCAGCACAATTCACTATTGCAAGAATGTGGAAACAAC
>CAUYSK010003698.1:0-21023 GCA_963575035.1 Avahi laniger | reverse complement strand
TCCTAGCACTCTGGGAGACCGAGGCGGGAGGATCGTTCAAGGTCAGGAGTTCGAGACCAGCCTGAGCAAGAGCGAGACCCCGTCTCTACTAAAATTAGAAAGAAATTAATTAGACAACTAAAAATATATAGAAAAAATTAGACAGGCATGGTGGCGCACGCCTGTATTCCCAGCTACTCAGGAGGCTGAGGCAGGAGGATCGCTTGAGCCCAGGAGTTTGAGGTTGCTGTGAGCTAGGATGACACCACAGCACTCTAGCCCGGGCAACACAGTGAGACTCTGTCTCAAAAAAAAAAAAAAAAAAAAAAAAGAAGTACAGTCTTTGGGAGGTGACTAGGTATGATCAGTTACCTTTATAAAGTAGGCCCCAAAGAGCTCCCTCACCCCTTCTAAAATGTGACGATACAGTCTGAAGGTACTCTCTATCAATGAGGAAAACAGGCCCTTACCAGACACTGAATCTGCTGGCTTCTTGATCTTGGACTTCCCAGCCTCCAGAACTGTGAGAATTAAATTTCTTTTGTTTATAAGCTACCCAATATATGGCATTTTGTTATAGCAGTCCAAATAGACTAAGACATTTACCAATCTCATTCCACTTCAAGTCCTCTGCCTTGCTTTCTCTCTCTCAGGAACGCTCTCTCCCCAGCCTTTTGCCTGGCTGGCTCCTTCTCACCATCAGCTATTTGGCTGAAATGTCAGAGGGTATTCCCTGACTTCTTAAAGTAGCCTCTCTCCCTCTCTCTCTCATTAGGATATTTGTACTTATCACTACTTGAAATTATATCATTTACTTGGTCACTTGCTTATTGTCTGTCTCCTGCTACTAGAACATAAAAATCTAGGCTTTTGTCTGGTCTCTATTAAATCCCTAATGTCTTAAAAGTGACCAGCACAAAGTTGGGACTCAATAAAACATTTCAAAACAATGAATTTTGATGATTTCAATGGTAGGGGTAGAGTGGAAGCAAGCCTGAAGTGGACTAATGAATGAATAAGTAGAAAAGAAAAAGAAAACATAAACTTCTTTTAGGAAGCATGTTTTTAAGAGGAAGAGAGATAGAGGGAAAGGCAGAGGAAAATCAAGGCTGTGAAAGGGTCATTAAAAGAGGAGAAAAACTTGTTTCTTAATTCTGTTTACTTCAAGGACCCCTTTCAGAATCAAACAAAAGCCCTGGTCCTCTCCTCAGAAAAATGCAAATACACCTTCACAAACAATTTGAAGGTATTTAAGACTCCGTAAGGTCCTTAGACTCCAGGTGAAGAAGCCCTACAGTATAGAAACAATGAAGATTCCTAAGACATAGGTTAATATTAATTGATGGAGAAAGACATCTGAGGTAATAAGAGGAAATCCAGGTAAAGAGTGTGCATTGTCCTCTCAGACAAGAAAGAGAAAAGCAAGGCTAGGTGAAGATTTAAATAAGACTAGACAGAAATATGAAGAAATTTCTGTCTGGTATCATTTAAATTTTTCAGTGAAATAGGAGATAAGATCATATGCTAAAAAATATCATCAGTGTTGAGCAAAATATGAGGCATATGAGTTTAACAAATGTCTATTGAATATTTTGACAGAATAATGGAAAACCCTGGAGTACTTTTATGGAATTCTGAAATCTGGTTCTACAAAAGCTCAACTAGGATTGAGTTTTTGTATTCTTTTTTTAAAAACTGCCTCCAAAAATTTAGATTTACAGACACTTTGAAGTAGAAAGGAATAGCCTCACTAACAAAAGGATGTGGAAAATCACATAAAATTTTATGAATAATTGTGAGAGGATTTCATATTTATAATAAAAATAAGTGAATAAATATTTGGGGAATTCACTTTAAACAAAATAATAAAGAAATAAATAAATAAGAAGAAAAAGAACCTCTCCAGTCATTCCATCCAAACCCTTCTCTTCCATCCAAAGCTTCTTTTTTTCTGCAATTCAGACTATAGTGTAAAGAAATAACTTGTCTCTTCAAAGAAGCATAAAACAATGGCCTTAGTAGAGGCAGTGTTTATCAACCTCTCTCAGAAATGTAAAAAGGGGTTAAAGAGTTGTTTTCAAGAGGATTTTCTGGTCTAATGCAATTTCATAATATAATAGAGTGACATTATAGCACAACTCAGACAAAAAGAACTACCTTACTAAGTAGCTTACTTCAAAAGATTTTTCTGGGATACTTGTATAAGAATATTCATAGCACTGCCATTCATAAGTGCCAACAACTGTAACAACATAATGTCCACTGACGGTAGACTAAATCGTGGTACACTATTAAACAATGGAACTAAAACAATCACCAAACTAAGTACTACAAGCAATAAGAATAAATCTTAAAAACAATGTTGAGTACAGAAGAAAGATATAAATGCTCAGTATAATTCCATTTACGCAAAGTTCAAAAAACAAGCCAAACTGTAATGTTCATGTTTACACACAAAGATGGTGAAACTATAAGGAAAAACAAGGAAGTGGCTATCCCTGGAGAAAGAAAGAAACATGTAATTTGAAAAAGGATAAATAATAACATCTGCTCTAACTGCCTCTGTATATGAAGGACTTTAAAATCAAATCCTCCTAAGCTGGTCCAAGCAACTGAAAAAGATAACAGAAAAGAGAGACCAGAGAATCTCTAAACCTGATTATATTCTGGGTTACAAGTAGTGATTTTTCTTCAGAAGGTAATCAAAATGAGAAATATCATGGAAGCTGCCATTAAATAATGCCAAAGTTTAGAGTTTAAAATAAATATTTCATTAATGTACCTTCCTAGTTCCAACTAATTAAGACTACAGTTTGGTTCATTGATCAATTAAAATACCAACAAGAATTCCTTTTATCCTGGAGACAGATTTGAATTGACACCCTCCTTTTATATTTATAACTAACCTATTTTGTTCTACTTACAAACCCATAGTTATTCGATTTATTTCCTTACAGGTAAACAAATTGTACTTGACATGCTGAAAACCAGTAGAAAAATTAAAACAATTAATATCTGGGGGTATAAGGGCCTGGAACCGAAAAAGGCAAATGCTGGGACACTGTCATCTATGCAAACTTTCCTGAAGCCACAATCCTTGAATTTATTTGGGGCGAAAAAAAAGTATTCCGATGCATTTTTTGGTATCAGGTCCATGACCACATAGTTATCCAATTTAAGTCTCAAATATTTTTCAAACAAAAGCCAGCTTACCCTGCCTTTCCTGTGTACAATTTCTACTGAATTTACACATATGAGATTTTCACGCAACTGTCTAAGTAATCTTGGACCTCCACCACCCAAAGCCTACAAAGAAGTGGCTCAAAAGTGAGAGAATGGAAGTCAGGAAGAGCCAGGTTGAATTCCCAAATCTCTGACTTCCAAATTTCTCAGCTCCACTCCAGAGCGTTTCTAAACAGAACAGTCCCCCCAACAACCAAGCAGAGAGCTGTGGCAGGAAGCGAAGCGGTCACCATAGGAACTGGGCGCAACCCTAAACCCCCAAGAAACGACAACAAGGGCAAAGTTTGCTCCTGGAGGGCTTCCCCGGCCCGCAACTCTACCCGCTACTGCCCCTCACAGCAGCTCAGGTAGCGAATACCCACATCCGAGCACCCACAGCCCCAACACTGCCACACCCGCCCCCTTGCAGCTGCCTTCTAGGAGACCGTCCCCTAGGCGGCGCATCTCTGCTGCTTCTACCTGGAGCTCCGGGTCCCTCCCCAGGTTTCTTGGCCCGCTGTCCTCCCCAGAGCTCATCCCTGCGACTGCTGGGCTTCGGCCTCCGCCAGAGATCCACGTCCCTCCCCGTCTCCATTCTCCGCCCCTTTCTCCTCCCTTCCCACCCTCAAGTCGACCTGCCCCGCCCTGGCGGAGTCGGAGGAAGGCGGGACCCGGCGGGAAGGAGGCGGGGGCGGTTAGCGCCGGCCGGCGCCACCGTCGGCCCCGCCCTCACGCTCTGTACCTAAGGGGGGATCTTCTTCCACCTCCCTGGCGCCTCAGCTCCGCTTCCGTCCCGCGCGCCCCCAGTGCCCGTGCGCACGCGTACCAGGCTCGACACGCCCTCTCGCGGGGACTACAAGCCGTGCGCGCGCACCCACGCACGTAGCGACGCGTACATCTACCTGCCTGCCTTACAGGGCGCTTGTGACAGGCCTCTTCCTGGCCCATCCGCGCCGCGCAGGCGCACGCCCACGCAGCGCCTAGGCGCCCGCCGCGAGCGTCCCGTCTCCTAGTAACCAGTCGCGAGGCCCTTCTCCCACGAAGTATTTCTGACTCCCAGCCTGAAGCTGCCGCACCTGGATGGAACGCGCATGTGCAGGGCGGTCTCCCGCCACGCCGTCTTCCTTCAGCTCTTGAACACCTGCTTGCTTTGCAGAGGTGGTTCTGTGCCACTTTTCGAGGGATAGGGCATCATTGTGGACCCACGTCCAGTAAAGCAGTTCCTCCCAGAGCTGCTCTTGGGCGCAGCTCCTGCCGCAGCCAGGGACCCTTTTTGAGGGAGCCTTCCAAGAACTGTCCTCTTGTGCCGGCCTGTCTGGGTGAGCACGGGCAGCCTGCAGTGTGCGGAGTCTGTGGAGCCATGGCCTCGATCAGCTCTGCAGGATCAGGGTTGAATTGGGAAGTGGCAGAACTAGCAATGAAATACCGGCAGATTCCTGACCGGTATTCCTTCTCCACATGTCAGTCTTTCTCCATGTACTCTTTCCAGAAAAAAACTGGTGATGGTTAACAAAATAAGGAAAGGGTATACAATCTTACTTGATATTCAATCATATATTGATTGTTTTGCTATTTAATACCGTTTAAACTTGCCTCCAGTCTGGGAACATTCATTTAACCAGTGTAATATTTTTGGCCATCCAACGATGTTAAATTAACTACATTACCGTAAAGTGCAGAAATGAGCTTTTTAGTGAAAAGGACTGAACACTGCATTATTCCACCAATTTTTTGGAGCCCGGCTTGGGAAAAAAGTTGTCTTCTTAAATATTTCTTAATATCCAACATGTTCCACCGTTCTTAAATAACCCAAGAGCTTCTGAACGACAATGGTGACGTTATCTCCCTGTCTTTTCCTACAGATAACACAGATACTAGGTTTTTACAGCAGACCTCTGATGATCTTGATATAGTATAAGTCTGTGCATTTCAAAAGTAAGCTCACATTTGAGGAGACTAACTATTCCTGTTTTTGCCAGGTAAGTACTCATTTATTTCCATAAGATATCATTGGCAGGGATAAACAATTTTTATGTTAGAACAAATTTCTTCAAAAAAGTACATTTATATATAAGTCCCTTGTTTTTCCAATCTCTCTTCTGATTTTTTCATCAGTTTGTGTTGTTACATATTCTCATATTTTGTAGCATTTATTTTCAGATATGTACTTTGTACATATTAACTAGATACTAAAAAATCAAATGTTCCTGTTATTTTAAATAAAGAGATTAGAGGATCCAAGGAGGATATCTTTTCTGAAATATAATTATTCCTAATTGATAAAATAAATAACAAATATGGGCTCTCAAAGACCATCCTGAAAAGTTATGTTAAGGAGAATAATATATAATCTTGTCACCTCTTCAGATACTAAAATTATTGAACACAAGAGTCTCATTCTCTACCATTATTGAAAACAAATAGGAAATAATGTACTAACTTTAAAACTATAATTTGGAGTTGAAGACTTGGGTAGGGGTTGGGGGATTATTAATATATGAAGTAGGAAAGTACTTCCCTTAGGGAAAGAATAAGAACAGTTTAAGCACTCATGTATGCCACCTAGATGTTACTGAAGATTCTCTGGAAAGAATGTAGGGAAAATATCATTTGAAGGCCAAAAGAGAGTGTAAAGATTTTTCTTTCTTTTCCTGTCAAGGACTGTTGACTTCTTCCCCTAACCTGAGAAAATGTAAAAGTGTCCTTCCCTCTATGGAAGCCCAAGGAGTGGTGTGTGCCTCCTCACACTGTTCCAGCTAAACCCTATATAGTGCCCCTGCTCATTCTCTTGTGACAGACACCTTCTGTGGAGTTCTAAGGTCTGAGTTTTTTAGTCCCTTACCTCTATTTTGCTTTTTTTTTCCCCCTGTCCCCTTCCTGGTCCCCTTAAAAAAAAAAAATTCCAGGACTCCATATGTTAAGCTACTTGATGTTGTCCCACAGCTCACTGATGCTCTGTTAATTTTTTTATTTGTTTTCTTTTTTTTCTGTTCATTTTTAAAAATTAGATAGTTTCCTCCTCATGTTGAGGCTAGAAAATTCCAGTCAATGAGCACCCATAGGCTTACTTTATACCTTTCTCTCAGGGATCACTCTCCTGTACTACCTACTCTCTAGTGTCTAAAAATCATTGTTTCATGTGTTTTGTCTGTTTTTTAAGTTGCTTAAGGCATAAGGATAAATCTGCTCTCTCTTACTCCACTATGGCCAGAAGCAGAAGTCTAGTAGCTCTTTATAATCTCAGCCCCCTTGTCACTAATTACCCCAGCAGAAGTGGTTTGCAATTCAAAATTGCTTCAGACTGCAGAAACTGTAACTGCAAAGGCCCTGAAGCAGGAGAGAGTTTGGCATAGCACAGGCTTGTGGAACACCAATGAGGTCACAGGGCTGAGGCAGAATAAGGAAGAAAGATAGGACAGGGTGTTCACTGGTATATTAGTTTCCTATTGCTACTGTAATAATTTGCCACAGACTTGGTAGCTTTAGCAACACAAATTTATTGTAAAGTTCTGGAGGTTACAAGCCCAAAATGGGTCTCACTATGCTAAAATGAAGACGTCAGCAGGGCTGTATTCCTTCCAAAGGCTCTAGGGAGAACTCATTTTCTTGTCTTTCCAGCTTCTATAGGCCCACATTCCTTGGCTTTTGGTCCCAGTCTATCTTCAAAGCCAACCATAGCTAGTCAAGTGCTTCCTACATCGCATCACACTAACACCGAAATTCCTGCCCCCCTCTTTCACATATAAAGACTACATTAGGTCTACCCAATTGCATTGTGATTACATTAGTTTTGATTGTGATTACGTTAGTTCTACCCAATTAATCCAGAATAATCTTCCCACCTGAGAGTCAGTGGATTAGCAACCTTAATTTCCCCTTGCCGTGTAACATATATTCACAACTTCTGGGGATTAGGACATAGACATCTTTGGGGGCCATTATTCTACCTGCCACAGTTGGGGACTGGACATGTAGAGAATTTGGCTTTTGCTCTGAGATGGAAACAACTGGTGTGTGTTAGGCAGAGAATTGATGTGATCTGGCTTGTGTTTTAAAAGGCTCAAACCAGATACTGCTTGAAGAATATACACTGGGGACGGATGGGCAAGGTTGGAAGTAGAAACAGGATTCGTTGACAGATTGGATGTGGAATATATAATAAAAGGAAGTTAAGAATGACTTCACCAGCAGTGCACAAGATTTCTTGCCATCCTGCATTCTCCTTATACTTGATACTATCTGCCTTTTTAAAGTCTTTCCATTCTGATGGTATTAAACATGCATTTCTCTGATTGCTAGTAAATTTGAATATCTCTTTACGTACTCTTAATCTATTTGGGATTCCCTGATCTGCAGATTATGTCTTTATATCCTTTGGCCATTTTTCTATTGGGGTTTTCTTTTCCTTGCTATTTTGTAGGAGTTATTTTATTTTATTTCATTAGTGATAGGGTTTCATTCTGTCACCCAGGCTGGAGTGCAGTGGTACGATCATAGCTCACTGTTATGTCAAACTTCTGGGCTCAAGTGATCCTTTCCCCTCATCCCCTCAGCCTCCTGAGCAGCTAGGACCATAGGCGTGCATCACCATACCTGGCTATTTTTTTTTTTTTGGTTAGAGAGAGATGGGGTTTCACTGTGTTGCCCAGGCTGTTCTCAAAGTCCTGGCCTCAAGCAATCCTCCCACCTTGGCCTCCCAAAGTGCTGGGATTATAGGCATGAGCCACAGCACCCAGTTGAGGAGTTCTTTTTATATTCCAGCTATTACATCTCCTGTCAGCTTGGACACAGTAAATATCTCCTGCCAGTCTCTATCATTTTGTTTATGTTTTTCATTGAATAGAAATCCTTAATCATGAGTAATTAAACCCATCTGTTTTCCCCTTATTTTTTAATATTTTTAGGTCTTATTCAAGAAATCCTTCTTCACCCAAAGATGACAAATACATTGTCCTATATTTTCTTCTATTGCATTTACAGTTTGACCATACACATTTAGGTCTTTAATGCATTTAGACTCCACTTTTGTATATAAGGATCCTGCTTTACTTTTGTCTACACAGTAGAGCCAGTGTTCAAAATACCATCATATTAAACTTAGTGTGTTCTATCTTCTTTGCCTTATAGTGTTACCCATATCATATGTGAGGTTCCTGAACATACCTAGGTCTAAGCTGCAGTTGTCATGTTCTATTGATCATTTATTTGTTCCTGTATGAGACTGTTTTACTTTGTAATGTATCTTAATATCTAGAAAAGCAAGCCTCTATGTTCTTTTTGTCCAGATTAATTGAGCTTTTTATGGACTTTTATTCTTCCATATACGTTTAAGATTTCTTCTTAAATGGCAACCTGAGTGGCAGTTCAAAGTTGCCCCTAATAGACCTGTTCACCTTCATGTCCTCAAGACTCTGCGGAAGTTAAGGTGAGACTCACAGGGCCAAATCTACCCTATTGCATTTGGTTCCTCTTCAGTCACTGTATTTGATTGAAGTTTAATGTGCAAATTGATAATTATGTAAGTTAGCATTATTTTATGCTTATTGATTTCAAATGCCATATGTTGTTTTATAGAGTTAGTGTTTTTTAAAACTTTTTTCCAATTTTGCATTTTGAAAAAGTTGTAAACCTACAGAAATGCAATATGCTGAGCAAATTTTTATCCTTTACCTGCTAGATTCCATAATTGTTAACATTTTGCATATTTTGCTTACTCTCTGTATTTATCTGTTGCTAAACAATTTGAGAGCAAGTTGCAGACATGATCCTTCACCCCTATTTCAGCATGTTTTTCCTAAGAACAAGGACACTCACTTATATAACCACAATATAATTATCATATTCATGGCATTTAACATTGATGCAGTATTATTATCTAATAAACCATTCATCTCCAGATTTTCCAATTGTCCAAGTAATGATCTTTGTATAATATAGTGCATTCCCTCTCCCCCCAATTCAAGATCATTTACTGCATTTGGAAATCATGTATCTTTAGCCTCCTTTAATCTTAAACAGTTCTTGAGCCTCTCTTTGTCTTTCATGATATTGACATTTTTAAGTACAAACTATTTGTTTTACAGAATGGCTCTCAATTTGGGTGTGATTGTTTCCTCATGACTAGATTCCAGTTATGCATTTTTGACAGGAGTGTTTCCTTTTATATTAAAGAGGAGAAACCAAAGAATAGAATAAACTCAATTTTACTCATTTGAAGGCAGTACTGGATATTTCTTTTATGAAGAAGAAACATTCATCTTTAAGTTCCAAATCTAAGAAATATACCTACATTTTAGAATTTCATCAGAGATCTTTTAAAAATTTAGCTTAATTGTATTTGATTCCCAGAAAACCAAATCTATACTATTTATCTAATTGTTATATTAACAACATTTGAGTAAATACTATATTTAGTATACTATAGTAGGCCCAGGACTCTGTTCTGTTATAAACACTGATATGCAATCACAAATATGGATAAACAAGGTTTCAAGATGATTCTTTCGAAACTTTCAGTCAATAAATGGTTAGGGCTTGATGGGCATGGAATTGGAAACTATCAAAAGATACCACAGTAGCTAAATATTAAAGAAATAATACATTCTAAAAAGCAGGCAAGTGCTTTCATTCACATTGGTGAAGTCTCCTGCAACTCTCAGGCTGCTGGTAGAGCATCTTCAGCAGAACATTATTCGCCAATAAACACTGCAGGGAGCCTGTCCCTTCTGTAATCCTAGTTAACTCTGCCTAGAAAATTTCTGCCCATCTTTCAAAGTGCAACCCTGACCAAGGCACCCCTCTTTTGGGAAACTTTCCGAGGCCTCCTTGCATGTTCCTCTCTCTAAACAGATTGGGCTTCCTTAATAACAAGTACTGTATCTTGATTGGATATCTTTATTTTTTGCAGAACACTTTGCAGAGTTCTTGGCCTTCAGTAATTTCTTTTTAATCCATTAATATGAATTAAATGGTTTTGCTAGCAAAAATGATAGAAAAGACTAAGAAGTTCTATTATTTTCTGAAAAGTAATAAAACATAAAATTGGGCAAATTTCTTTTTAAAAAGACTTTTAAAGGAATCCATAGAACCTGCAAACGTTTCCCACAAAGAAAATGTAAACACGGAAAATGGAAGGCAATTTTACTTTATATTCTTCGCATCTCCATGACATTTCATTGAATAAACGTTGCCATTAAGTTTGTTGAAATTCCTGTTGTATTCGCTTGTTACCTATCTTTTTCTTTTTTTCCAGTAATCGAGTTGAAGAAACGTTTCCACGACTTAAAAAGATACTTGCAAACTACCTCAATATTTGTTCAGCTATTCCAATGGGATTTTCACTTAGTAAATCTGCTACTCAGGTATCTGCCATGCATAGGAATTCAAACGTGGACAATCACTTAATGGAAGGGACTGAGAAAAGCAGTTTGGAACCAGTTACTCAGTTATTTCAAAACACCAAGAAAATAAGATTAGAAGACACAAACCAAGAAAAATTTACAAGGATTGAAGGGACTGGCACAGGATCTCTTTCAGAGAAAGCCTTGGGCTCAGTGGTATATGTTATTGAAAGTGATGGAATAGAAGTGACAGATATGGAATAAAGTAATTTGTAGATATTACCAAAGAAACCAAAAATTGCTTTTGACTAAGAGGGGAGTGTTGAATAAGAACTTAACCTTATTAGGAAAACCTAACAAAATGAAGGAAGACTATTACTTTATTTTTCACTATTTATGAATCATCTTAGACTATTTTTTGATGATGCATATTCAAAAGGCAGTTGCTTTAGGGATAAAAAGTCTTCTAAAATTCAAAGCATATTTCTCTGATATTATATTCTATCCTTGTTAAAAACCAGAGTTTTTAAATGACAGTATTTATATGGCACCAAAATATTCTAATTTTAATATATTTCTTTAACAAGTTGTTTTAAAAAAAGTGTCCAAGCAATTTGATATCAATATTTCATACAATTTCTTGTGTACCAGTTTTATATGTTAGATATCCAGCTGGGGATTTTTTTATTGGTTACTTTCCTACATTTTGCATTTCTGTTCTGTGAAAGATCATTATAGATAAACTCTGTAAACTGGTAAATTGCATATCTTCAGAAGCATTTCACATTTTAAATCTTTTTAAAACTACTTTTTCTGCCACGTTGAATACATTTTAGAGTTAGAAAATAGTTCTTTCCAAGTGTAGTAGTATGCTACCATTTTATACCACCAATATCTAATGAGAAAAACAGCCTAGTAGTAAAAAACCTTGTTGTATGTATCAGTTATTAAACTATTTGATAGTATGAAACAGCAGTATTGTCCCAAGTAATGCTGGATGAAATTAAAATCATTTTGTATCTGGACATATGAACATGTTACTGTGCTTTAATATTTAATGACTATCTCTAATGCCCAATTGCAAAATCTCCTTAATATTAATTTAAAACAAAGAGGAAAGGGCATCATCTTTTGGGGGAGGCAATATTTTACAAATCAGAAAAATACTAAACAAATGTATGTATAGGGATTATTGAGCCTAGAATAAAAAAAATTCTTGAATGGAATATAATACAATAAGACAATGCTTTTTATCATTTACAGAACATAATTTCTTTGGGAGAGCAAAAAATACACAAATCATCCATTTGTTCACCTAGCCTGGCACTGTGATTGGTGCTGGAGATATAGTAGTGAATAAAAATAGCTACTGCCTTAACAGTGCCTTCTGTCTGTCTACCAAGGAAGACAGAATATTATACAGTAATTATACAAGGTGCAAACTGTGATATGCCATAAAGAAAAAGAGTTCAGAGAGACATAACAAGAGGCAGAATACATAAACTTGGTTTTAATTGTGGGAACTAAGAAGGCTTCTCTGAGGACTGACATTTGGAGCTTTTGCAGTGACATGGTTGTCTAAGTGAATGACAGCAATGGTCATCAAGGTGGAGAGAAGGAGATAGAGTTGGCAGGGTGAAGTTTGGCAGGGTGTAGTGGTGGTTTGGAAGTGAGAAGTGAGGACAAAAAAAGGATTTCTAGCAAAAAAGGCTAAATGCATGGAGGTTCCTTGGGGAAAAAAGTGAACTCAGTAGCAAGGTTTTCAGACATAACAGGTTCCTAAGATAGTTGTGTGTATGGAACTAAAAATATGAATTTTTAAGTTTAATACAGAAATGGTATTTAAAGCCATAGGACTTGCTTAAGGAGAACATATAGTGTGAGATAAAGACTGAGGAACTCTTAACATTTAAGGGCTGATCAGAGCAGGGAAGCTGGCAAAGGGGACTGAGGAGTTGGCAGTGAGGCTGGATGAAAACCAAGACAGGGTAATGTCAAGGTTGCCCACAGGAGTTTTTCCAGGTGCAGGTAGTCAACTGAATAGTAAGATGAGAACTGAAAAGTCCATTGACTCTAGGAGCATGAATGTCACAGTGACCTTAGCAAAAGCACTTTTGTTGGAATAAGGGGGAAAAAAGCCATTTTGGAGTAGGTTAAAAATGAATGAATGACAAATGATACTGGATGTGTAGCGACTCTTTCAGGAAGCTTGGCTCCGAGGGTAGTTGACAGGATGAAAAGTGGAAAGACAAGTGAGGTCACTGAAGGACTGTTGAGAGAGTATAGCATATTTGAGTATCATTGGAAAGGTTCAGTGGAGAAGCTAAAGAAGTGGAAGTAAGAATAATCAAGGGACAGAAGTCTTGGAACAGGGAGGATGGAATAGGATTCTCTAAAATCACCTAAACAGGAAATTAGGGGAAAAAAGTCTGATTTGTACCATCTCAGATTTCAGAGAAATGGAATTTAGAAAAAAAGCAATACAAGCAGAGAGCAACAATATTGTGTAGCTATTTCAAATGATAACTAGGAAAATTCCTACAATAATTAACTCTGAACAGAATCCATTCCCACTTGCATAATACAAGAAAGAAAGATTAACTCAGTGACCTCAAAGATGTAATAATAAATAAATGAGGAATCATTGTGTCTTTATTGTAGCTTTCTATGAAGCCCTGGTCATTTACCCTATCAGCATCACCAAACTGTTAACACTGGAAGCTTCTTACTCCAAGAGGCAAGTCTTGGTGGTTTCTATTCTAACTGAAGGAGACTGATTCTGTGAAAAATTAAAAAAGATGATCACACATTCTTTGGGCTCCTCTCATCAAGAGGTGAGGTCGGTCACCCCATCCCTTAACTCTGGGCTGGCTTTGTTGTTGTTTGGGCCAATAGAGTGAGGCTGAAGCGCTGCTTGGATGTTAGGCCTTAACTGAGGTGCCCTAGGAGCGGCACCAACAGGCAAAGTGTGAATAAGACCATCTTGGACTGCCCAGTTCAGCCAACGCTTGCTGAAAGAAGCCACATGAATAAGCCCAGGTGACACCAGCAGAGGAATCACCCAACTTGTGCACACATTGTTAGAGATAATAAATTGCTGTTTTAAGCCATTAATGTTTGAGGACGTTTGTTACGCAGTAATAGCTGAAACTATTACCTCGCTACCTTCTTTGATAGGGTAATTTCCCACCTGGCTGAGCTGCAGGGTTTTAGCAACTGCAATGAGGGATATCCCACGTGGTAATGATTCCTAGCCTCAGTGTTTTCTGATCCACTCCGTCTTACTTATTACCATCTCTGTATTGCGAATATCAACGTTTATTTCTTTAAATGCAACTTGTCTTTCAAAACTGATTTGAATTTCCTCACCTTTCAAGTGGAGTTACCTGCCATTTGGACTATGAGGAGGAGATAAGACCCAGCGCAATGCCTACATGCTTAGTAGATCATTTGCTGATACTCCTGCCCGACGTGTGACCTGGCTGCTCTGGGTTCCTGAGGACTCCCCCTAAATTCGCTCCACGAAATGCCCTCCCAACCTGGCACACTCGCCTCTCCTACCTTCGCCCCGGGGTGGCCGTTATCTCTGAGGGGTCACGCGAGGAACTCCCATCTAAACTGGGGCTTTAAGACTTTCGGTACATGGCCTGCGACCCTGCCTCGAAGCTGCCTCTGCCTTGGCAAAACCTGCCCGGAAGAACCCTTAGCAGACCTGCAGACGACCCGCATGCAGCGACCCCGCGGGGAAGACGGAGGCCCGGCGCGCTCCCAGCGCGGCCCCGCCTCCTCCCGGCGCTTCCGGCGGCCGGTCCTCAGGGGGCGGGGCCCAATCCTGGGCTCTGCCTGCCGGCTGCCGGGGCCCTACGCATCCTTCTCCCGCAGGAGTCCGCACGAGGCCGTGGGCACGACCGGAAGCAGCAGGTAGGTGAAGCCGGAAGCGGGTTTAACCGGGAAGGTGCTGGCTGGGGCCGGCGACCGTGGGCTCCGGTGCGCGCGCTTGTTCCCTCGGGCGGCGGGCTGAGACCTGAGGCCCGCCGCGGCCGGTGCTGAAGGTTCTGCAGTTTGTCCTCAGCACTTAGAACGACCTCATTGCACTGTTAGGAACGGTTAATCCCGAACACAGGAGGGAGGGTAAATAAACTTCGTAAATCAGGTTGGATGCCAGCTGTGTGCACGCCCACAGAGAGGCAAAAAGACGAAGTAAAACATGCACACGATCATAATTAGGTTCTGGGTAAGTTATGTATTGTCAGGGGGCGGAGGTCAAAATAGCGTTTTGCTAAGGTTTTATGAAGAAGGTGGGCCCGCCTAGAAAGATAGATGGAATTGTTCTCTTTCTGTTGCGTGATGGAGAAGCATATTTGGCAGTACAAAGGTAGTAAAGTGTCCCCAAGAACATGGAAATAAGAATGTCTTCTGAAGAAAAAGTATAAAATTAGTAATTAAAGGGTGTGAGTGGAGATATGCAAAGTGATTTTGAAGAAACAAAATTTTACAAGGCCCTCTTTATGCTGACAACTAAAGAAAAAATGTGTGTCATTCTGTTGGGGTCTGAACTGCTGCTGGAGAGTGGGATAAAAAAAGAGGCACACCTGTCCCAGCTGAATCAAAGCCTCCTCTAGGTGAGAGAGGGTATCCGGGCCTAAGAGTAGGCTCTCTCCTGGGTTCTCCTGCGTTAAGGAGGTGGTTTCCTTAAGACCCATCCCATCAGACATTGAAATAATATAGCTCAGTCCTTTTGTTCTGATTATGTATTCACCAAGCAAACTTAGGCTAAGTTGGCTTGTCAGTAGTTCTACAGTGAGTAGTTGGATAGGCTTATCTGGATATCTGTTTGATGGCCTATAGCTCTCTTTGTAAATCAGTAAGCTGGTATTCAGGTTTTATGGACATCCCTTTGGTTTCACTTTTTCTCACTATTTGTGTTATTCTTTTTCATCCTTCAGGGCTCAGTTGAAATACTATATTCTCACTGAGGCCTATTCATTGGTTTATGTGTTCAAGTGCCTAGAACAGTTTCCGGCACATAGCAGGTGTTCTTCCTAACTTCTCAGTCTTTGCTTACATGTCACATTTGTAATGACACCTATCCTAACAATCTTGTTTAAAATTGCAACCTAAGCCAGGCGTGGTGGATCATGCCTGTAATCCTAGCATTCTAGCAGGGGGTACTGCTTGAGCTCAGGAGTTCAAGACCAGCCTGAGCAAGAGTGAGACCCCGTTTCTACCAAAAAGAAAAAGAGAAAAAAATAAAAAAACAAAACCCAGCCAGGCATTGCAGCACGTGCCTGTAGTCTTAGCTACCCGGGAGGCTGACGCAGAAGGATTGCTTAGAGCCCAGGAGTTGGAGCTTACAGTCAGCTACAGTGACATCACTGCACTCTACCCAGGGCAATGGAGTGAGACTTTGTCTCAACGAAAAAATAAAAATAAAATTGCAGCCTAATTCTTCTCACCTATAAATTTCCAATCCTCCCTTTCTCAGCTTTACTTTTTCTTAACACCCTTATCAACATTATTTATTTGGCTCATTTTGAATTCCAAATGCCAAGAACAATATCTGTCATGTTGTAGGTGAAAAACTTGTTCAATTAATACCTTGCTGTGTTTCACTCAAACTGTATATACAATGCCTGGATGAATAGACATATTTTGAGCATTGTTAAATACATGCATTGGATCAATACATGAATTGGATCAATTCTGCAACCCTAAGAAGACTGGATTTTTGGCTAAAGTTAGTATTTTGGACTATAGTTAATTTATCAAAGTAAATGCCACTTTGATGTGTCTTGGTTAGGAATCCTTGTACACTTAAGGGAATACATGTTATATGACAGGAACAGTATGCACAAAGGAATAGAGATGGAAAGGGAGGAACCTCATAACTATTATATAACGCATTTCATATTTGCCAGACATGAATGCTTTATGCATATTAACACACTTAATGCTCTCAGCCATTCTATGAGGTCTGAGGCAATTGAAGCAGCTAGAGGTTAAACTACTTGCCTAAGGTTATTTAGTTAGTAAGTGACAAAGCCACTTACTAAATTTAAGCTCTACTTACTAAATCTTACTAAAACTTAAGCTCTTCTTTGTTATCTTGTCACGCTCTGCATATGCAGACAAGAGAGCCTTAACCTTAGGGAAAGATATTTCACAAGGTCTTTGAGACCCTCCACATCCACAGACACCAATCCAGTTTATTGTCCACAATACCTAATTGTTACTGGTTCTTCCTTGGATCACAATGAAGAGGATCCCTTTTGCTGTTAAAGGCTGCCTCCCTACCTGAACTCTGGATCTGAGTTGTGTACTTTATACGTGCCAGGCAGTCTTCTAAGCACTTTACATGTATTAGCTCATTTAATCCTGACAATATGAAATCAGACCTGTCATTATCCACATATTACAGATAAGGGACCTGAGGCATAGGAAAGTTAACTGCCTTAGATCGATCATTCAACTGGCAAAGGACAGAGTTGGGATTTGAATGCTGGCAGTCTGGTTTAGGCTTATAATCATCATGTCATGATGGATGTGATCCTTGACTTCTCTCTCACCCTCATTCAACCAGTTACCAAGTATTATACATCCTCTATGTTTAGGTGATGTCTGTAAAGCATAAATCCAATCTTCCACTTTCTTAAAACTGTTCAGCACCTCCCTCGTGGCTCTCAGGGTAAGGTTCAAGCATTTAACATGGATTTTAAGGCTCTTCATAATTGGATTTCTATTGCTCCTGCCTTCTGATCTCCAACTCCCCCTTCTTGCACTTATAAGTACCAGCCAATGGAATTAAATTCTTTGCATGGTTCTTGTCTCCTTTTCCTCCAAGCTGTTGCACATTGTTGGAATACTTTTCCTTACCCCCTTTATGTCTCAACTTAAATGTCACTACTACTAATTAGAGAGTTACTTGCTGTTTAATGTACTTACACCTGTCACAGCACTTATGACACTATAATTATCACCTTACTTGCTTTTTTAGTATCTCCCATTAGATTGTGGAGAAACTAAAAGTTCCTTGAAAGCAAGGACTAGTCCGCCTTCTTAATTTCTTTCATATCCATTCCCTTCTTTCTCTGTCTGCTACCATACTTCATGCCCTCATTACCTCTAGCCTAGACAATTGCTTTAGTATACTAACTACGCTCTCTGTCCCTAGTCTATCCTTTGTTTAATCCATGCTCAACACTGTAGAGGCAGTTTTGTATAACAGCTGACAACACTTTCCTGCTTAAAACAGTTCAGTGGATCCCAGCTGCCTTTTAAAATGGCCAAATATTTTAGGATTACATGAATTTGTTTCCTCCTCTCCTCTATCTCCTTACTACCTTGTGCCTAGTAGGCACTCCATAATCATTTGTTGAATGAATGTGGAACTGTATCAAAGTCAGTGAAACAGAACCAAAAACAAAGAGATTAGCCAAAGAAATGCAATCTGGGTGCAGAGGCTTCCTAGGGCAATGTAGCCATAAACTTCAGTGGAGCTAGAATACTAGTAATTCTTTCCTTTAGGAGGGAGTCCCCAAAATATGCTTTACTATTAGATGACTCTTTGCCTTTGCATATGCTTGGAATATGCTGCTCCTATCTACCTGGTAAACTATCAGATTTGGAGACTCAGTTCAACTATCCAGTCTGTTAAACTTCTCCAGACCAGCTGGGTGTGGTGGTGCATGCCTGTAGTCTCAGCTACTCTGGAGGCTGAAAGGCAGGAAAATCACTTGAGCCTAGTAGTTTGAGGCTGCAGTGAGCTATGATTGTACCACTGCACTGCAGCCCGGGTGGCAGAGTGAGACTCTGTCTCTAAAAAAAAAAACTCTCCAGACATTTCTAAACAGAGGGAATGTAAATCGGTTCAACTTTTCTGTAGCATATAACAAGAGTGATGAAAATATGAAGACTCTTTAACCTAAGAGTTGCACTTTTAAGACATTACTTAACTAAAGAATTTGGCTTAGCTGTAGACTTTAATAACCCATTCCCAGTTCTTCAACCTAAAGGAAAATTACAAACATCCTAAGAAATAGAATTAAAATAGAATGGTTTATTTAAGACCACAAGTAGTCAAAATACTTCATTTTCATAGCTAGTATTTTCAACTTTTTGCCACTAATATTTTACTAGCAATGCTAACATGAATAATGTGTAAAGGGTCCAAACATAATGAATTTGTTCATGGTCTTTCTGTATAACCCTGCATACTCCAGTTGCCTCTCCTGACATCAGGGCTTCATCCTAATTTAATATTGATCTAAATAAAATTTATGTGGCCAGTAAATTATATATCCCAAAGTCAAATAGGAATTATAAGTATTATAAAGACATAATTAAAGCTTCCATAGAGATATTCTTGAATATATTGTTAATAACAGAAAAACTAGAAAGAACCTAAAATTACAGACTAAGAGACTAATTGAGTAAACTGGTATATTTAGCAATGGAATATTATGTAATCATTAAAGCTGATATAAAAATAGATTTAATGTTGAATGAAATAACAGAATGATTACAATTTTGAGGGACAGAGTGTGAGTGTATGTATATGTATATATGCAAAGAAATAAAATGGGTATACACCAAAATGTTAATTGTGATTATCTCTAGGTGGTGGGATTATAGATGCTTTTATTTTCTTCTTTTTGCTTATCTGTATTTTCTCATTTTTCTCAATGAATATGCATTACTTGCAAATTCAAAATAATTTTTTTGGCTTTGATATATATTACATAATATATTTGCAGTAGACTTGTTTGAAAAATATGTGCCCTTATTCCATTTCAACTGAAACTATTTGAAATTTGTCTTCCTTTATTGCCTTTAAATATTCTGTTACAGAGTTGCTAAAAGGCAACTCAACTAGATACTTACAGAATTAGATATTTAAATTAAATAACCAATAATTGATTGCTAGAAAATAGAGTTAAATTTTTCCCTTTTCAATGAATTAATTTGTCTGTCTTCCATTTTTAAGCATGCTGATCCCATTTTCAATGAAGAATTGCTTCCAGTTACTTTGTAACTACAAGGTCCCAGCAGCTGGCTTTAAAAACACAGTAAAAAGTGGGCTCATTCTACAGTCGATTTCCAATGATGTTTATCAAAATCTGGCTGTAGAAGACTGGATCCATGACCATGTGAATCTAGAAGGCAAACCAATTCTTTTCTTTTGGAGAAATTCTCCCTCTGTTGTAATTGGTAGGCATCAAAATCCTTGGCAGGAGTGTAACCTGAATCTAATGAGAGAAGAAGGTATAAAACTGGCTCGGAGAAAAAGTGGAGGAGGAACGGTCTACCATGATATGGGTAATATCAACTTGACTTTCTTTACAACCAAAAACAAGTATGATAGAATGCAAAACCTGAAATTAGTTGTGAGAGCTCTGAATGCTGTCCAACCCCAGCTGGATGTGCAAGCTACCAAAAGATTTGACCTTCTACTTGATGGACAGTTTAAAATCTCAGGGACAGCCTCTAAGATTGGCAGGACTACTGCTTATCACCATTGCACTTTATTATGTAGTACTGATGGGACCTTCTTATCTTCTTTGCTAAGGAGCCCTTACCAAGGGATCAAGACCAATGCCACTGCCAGCATACCTTCTTTAGTAAGAAATATTTTGGAAAAAGATCCCACTCTGACCTGTGAAGTACTGATGAGTGCTATTGCTGCAGAGTATGCTGCTTATCATCAAATTGATAATCACATTAACCTAATAAATCCAACAGATGAGACACTATTTCCTGGAATAAATAGCAAAGCCAAAGAACTACAAACTTGGGAGTGGATATATGGCAAAACTCCAAAGTTCAGTGTAAATACTTCCTTTCATGTGTTATATGAACAGTCACACTTGGAAATTAAAGTATTCATAGACATAAAGAATGGAAGAATTGAAATCTGTAACATTGAAGCACCTGATCATTGGTTGCCGCTGGAAATATGTGACAAATTAAATTCAAGTCTTATTGGCAGTAAGTTTTGCCCAACTGAAACTACCATGTTAACAAATATATTACTTAGAACATGTCCACAAGACCATGAACTACACAGCAAATGGAATATTCTCTGTGAAAAAATTAAGGGAATAATGTGATCTAGGTAAATTTCTTAATACTGACAGTTTCAATTAGAAAATAAAATTTCTCATACATGTACATTGTATGTCTCTTAAAAAAAAAAAAACAAAAAGGGCCAGGCGCAGTGGCTCACGCCTGTAATCCTAGCACTCTGGGAGGCCGAGGCGGGCGGATTGTTTGAGCTCAGGAGTTTGAGACCAGCCTGAGCAAGAGCGAGACCCCGTCTCTACTAAAAAAATAGAAAGAAATTATCTGGACAACTAAAAAAATATATAGAAAAAATTAGCCGGGCATGGTGGCGCATGCCTGTAGTTCCAGCTACTCGGGAGGCTGAGGCAGGAGGATCGCTTGAGCCCAGGAGTTTGAGGTTGCTGTGAGCTAGGCTGACGCCAT
>CAUYSK010003697.1:0-101996 GCA_963575035.1 Avahi laniger | reverse complement strand
AAATTAATTGGACAACTAAAAATATATAGAAAAAATTAGCCGGGCATGGTGGCACATGCCTGTAGTCCCAGCTACTCAGGAGGCTGAGGCAGGAGGATCGCTTGAGCCCAGGAGTTTGAGGTTGCTGTGAGCTAGGCTGATGCCACGGCATTCTAGCCTGGGCAACACAGTGAGACTCTGTCCCAAAAAAAAAAAAAGAAAAAAAGAAAAAAAAAAAAAGCTTCTACACAGCCAAAGAAACTGTCACAAGAGCAAACAGACAACCTACAGAATGGGAGAAAATTTTTGCATGCTACAAATCCGATAAAGGGTTGATAACTAGAATCTACTTAGAACTCATGAAAATCAACAAGAAAAAATCAAATGACCCTATCAAAAAGTGGGAAAAGGACATGGACAGAAACTTTTCAAAAGAAGACAGAATAATTGCCAAAAAACATATGAAAAAATGCTCAACATCTCTAATCATCAGGGAAATGCAAATCAAAACCACAATGAGATATCACTTATCTCCAGTGAGACTGGCCTTTATCAAAAAGTCCCAAAACAATAAATATTGGCATGAATGTGGAGAGATAGGAACACTCATACACTGTTGGTGGGACTGCAAACCAGTGCAACCTCTGTGGAAAGCAATATGGAGATACCTTAAAGAGATAGAAGTAGAAGTATCATTTGATCCAGCAATCCCATTACTGGGCATCTACCCAAAAGAAAAAATGATACTCTATAAGAAAGACACCTGCACCCAAATGTTTATAGCAGCACAATTCACAATTGCAAAGGTGTGGAAACAACCCAAGTGTCCATCAATACATGAGTGGATTAATAAAATGTGGTATATATATACCATGGAGTACTATTCAGCTTTAAGAAACAATGGTGATATAGCACCCCTTGTATACTCCTGGATAGAGCTGGAACGCATTCTACTAAGTGAGGTATCCCAAGAATGGAAAGACAAGCACCACATGTACTCACCATCAAATTGGTATTATCTGATCAACACGTAAGTGCACATATAAGAATAACATCTATTGGATGCTGGGCAGGGGGGAGGGGGCGGGAGGAGGGGAGAAGAGGGAGGAGAGAATAGGTATATGCATGCACAAAGAGTGCAATGCGCACCACCCGAAGAATGGACATATTTGAAACTCAGGCTTAGGAGGGAAGCGGGGGTGGGGGGCAAGGGCAACATACGTAACCTAAACATCTGTACCTCCATAATATGCTGAAATAAAAGAAGAAGAAGAAGAAACAAAAGGAAAAAGCATGTGCAAATAAAGACATGGCTATGTTGTTTCTTTATTAGTTTTTTGGTCTTTTGTTTGCTTTAACATACACCTTTGTAGCACTCACTACGAACCAGGCACTATCCAGCAGCTAGGCATTTCACAGAATCAACTTATATGACCTTCAAAGTAACTATCAAATAGACACTGACATTATTCCGGAGGCACAGTGCAGGTAACAATTTGCCCAAGATCACACAGCAGTAGATGGTGAAGGTGACATTCAAATCCGGGCAGACGGATTCCAGAGTAAGTACAAAGAATCACTAGTCTCTTTAGTAGCTCCACAAGTAACCACTTCTTTGTCTGTATATATTGCCCCACCTATGTTCATATTTTCAGGTTTGTTGCAAATGAATAGTATATACACTGTTTATATTATATTATATCATACTACATTATATTATATATTATATTATAATGAGCTCCAGTTTCAGCCAACATAAATTGCCTGCTGTTCATTCAGGAATACAGAATTTTCCCTAAGAAAAGAGAAATATACCTTCTATCTGAGTTCTTCCAAATTCTTCTTTCTTTATTTGGAGAAGGCAAATGAACCAGAGGTAATCATCGTCAATGTTGGTTTTGGATAATTATAGAAGTTACCTTTAATCATTATAACTTTTTAAAGGAGTCAAACACAAGTTTACTTTTTATCCCTGGGATTGAATGTTAGATGCCATTATTTTTAAGTCTATTATAGATCACTTTAAAAAGCAAGACAGTGATTGATAACATTGTACAGATCACATATTCTAAAAATCCATCACTAAAAAAACAGACAAAAATAACAACAACAAAAATCTAAAACTGTCTTAATGTTATGCAAATAGGCACTTGTAATTTGGGGTAAAAGTTCCAATAACAGCATCACATATCAATTCAAAATCTTTCTGTATAAAATACCTAAAAGTGAAGGTAAATCTTCCTAGGAAATCTTTCTAGATGACAAAAATATGACTGAATTGATAACAAAGAAATTTATTTCGAAGATGCCTAAGAAGCATTTAAGTAAAATCATTTCATAGAATGTGAGAGTAAAAAATATTTCTAACTTAAAATATTATTTTCTGTAATATATGCTATTAACTTGTATCTGTAATTAAATTTTTTAAAGTAACACTGTGCATCAGTATCTGACTTTTTCATCTGTAATTTTAAAAGTTTACATCCAAAATTTTTGTGTGTGTATATGTGCTAATTACATAGTTTGTTGTACATAAACTTGAATGTACATGTTCTTAAGTATCTCATATTTAGTAGCTGAACTATTGTTTTTAGTTATTGTCCTCATCGTTTGAACAGCAAAATGAAATTAGGAAGCTTGCTCCACTAGATTTTTATCTAATTCTGCATTCTAATTAGCACTGGTCACAACTAAGAATCTCAACAAATGGTAAGTGACAATATTGACACTTTAAACATACTTACCTTTGAAGCTTGCATACTATGTGTACCTTTATTGGTGTCAGTTTATATTTCACAATTTAAAAAATTTTGTTGCTCACGTATCGTATATGTGACCATGTTTGCGTGTGTGTGGTATGTGTGTATATGTTTGTCAGTATTAACGTTCTTAAGATGTTAGAAGAACTTGGCTCATGCATTCTTTCTCTGAAGTTGTGTCAAGTACTAATTATTAAATATTAAATATATGTCTTACACCATATTCTTGAAATGATCAGGAAGCACAAAATAGTAAAGCAATAATATTCTTAAGAGAAGAAAAACAGGCCCCACCAATTGTAAACCATGCTTTGTAAATAATAGTCTATCATTAAATATTTTCTGCATATTTCACGTAAGTATAGAGTTTATAAATATGCCACAACATGCAGGCTTATGTGCTGGAGGAACATGGGATTAGTCTTCTTCAGGAAGATGAGCTTTGTGAAGGAATTTAAAGAAACCGATTGACACCAGTGAGCAATAGCTTCAGCGGGGGAAGTGACACCACAAATGTTAGGAAAAGAGCCTTACAGCTGATAGGAATCCTCATCATATTTTTAAATGATAGATAATGAGACTTGCCTGGATGTATGATTACAAAAAGCAGCTATGTATGTGTGCGTGCGTGCGTGTGTGTGTGTGTGTGTGTGTGTGTGTATGTGTGTGAATGCACACGAATGTCTTGAAATTAAGATGGTGTTGCAGTTAAATATTATGTTAAGAATTTAGATTTAAACTAATACATAACAGGATGTCCACTGAAGATGCTGGACTGAAAGAAAATACTTGATAGAAATAGTAGCAACATGAAAATGGCCTGTACGTGAAAAGATCCTTATGACTGCGTATATGATGAAAACAGCACAAAGTCAGATTCCAGGCAAATGGGAACAGGGAGACGGCTATATCATTGCAGAGAAAGAGTCTATTCTTGAGATAATGAAAGAATACAGCATCGTGTCCCTCTCGGAGAAAGGTGGGGACAATATATGCATAAATTGTCAATATAGTACAGCTACCTAGAGGTCTGTGATTACTATAATAATTGTATAAAAACATCCATTGTGAGCTCCAAATATGAATTTTTCCTTAAGTTAAGAAAATTCTATTCCTCATTTTATTACTAGACTTGTATGAAAAAATTAGAGACAAAATTAAGAGGGTTGAATTATATCAGTCAGTCTGGCAGAAATAAGACAGAAAACGCTGAAACAGAAACTTAGTTCTAAGAGACTGGTGCATGTCGCCACCATGTGTTGGAGATCGGGTTATTCGGTTTTGTGTTTTGTTTTCAAAGACTAATTTTCCCCTTGCCAAAAGGCATACAAAAGTAAGCATGAGTTATTTTGTCCTGATATCAAATTGGTTAATTAAAGTACTGAAATATGAAGGAAATAAATATTTTAAAATTGTTCTCGTTAACTAGTCAGTTTCTTTTGTTGTTCACTTTGTTGCAAATTAGTGCATTTTTTTCCCTACAAAAATGTGGTCAATCCATTGGCACCATGAAAAGAGGTATTAGGAACAGACAGATTCTGTACTGAATCTAAGGGTAGACCTAAACAAAGCTTCTTGTTTTGAAGTAATTGCAATCAAAGAATTACATGTCGAGGGTATACACATTCTATTATGACACTGCAGTTAATTTGCCTTGAGCAGTTTTTATAATTTTACACCTATTTTTAAAATGAGTAGATATCACTGGTATTATAATAAAAAAATGTTGCGAATTCACTGTTTCGGGAATAGATGAAATAGGAACTGATCAAATCTAACTTTATCAAGTCTTTTTATTACATCTAAACCTTCATTATTTGAACTAACAGGTGATTACTGTTTCTTAACACCAGTCAAATTAGAATTCCTTCCATTAACCCCTGGAGAGCCAGTAGATAAAATGCTTGCAAAAGATAATTTAGACAATAAAATACAAGCCCTATTTCTAAAGCTCCTATCCAAAATTTACTCAAGGCCTACATGTCTTTGGATGCTTTGGACTGAATACTTTTTCTTTCTAGAAAATCTTAGTAGCTGTTTTTTTCCTGTCTTCTCTTGTTTCAATGACTGATTTGTTTAAGGGAAGATAAGCTTAAATTGGCTTCTTGTATTTTTGCTTTTCTTTTTGTTGAATGACCTATATGTCCTTAAATATAGCTTAGCATTAAATTAGAAAATAAAGATAGAATATGTAATTTATGTAGAGTGTAGTCTACCAAGATACTAGGCCTATCCCTATTATAAAAGTAAAATCCCTCGGATTTTAACTTATTCAAGTCAGTATAACTTTTTAATTCAAAACTTGGGCATAGCAACATATATCTGGAGTCTTATTTCTTGTAATTAAACAAAAGGTTTAGTGTGTTTGGTTATTATATGTCATATGTATATATAATGTTTATATTTATAATTATTTGTAAATTTTAATATAGTTTAAGTGTATCTATAATTTATATATAACATATATCTATAATTCTACTGAAAACTATTTCATATAGTTACAAGATGTGCTGATATGGTATTGTGTATTTTATATTCTCAGTACTACGGATAATGAGATTCAAGTATTCAACAGTAGTTAATTACAAGAAAATTATCTACTTAATAAGGATAATTTTTAGTTTCTATATAAATTTGACTATAGGCAGCCTTCCTCCCTTCTGGCATTCAAGTCAAAAATTTTTCTTTTCTAGGGCTGGGTGTGGTGGCTCATGCCTGTAATCTTAGTACTTTGGGAGGCTGTGGTGGGAGGATTGCTTGAGGCCAAGAGTTTGAGGCTGCAGTGAGCTATGAGGACGCCACTGCACTCTAACTCAGGTAACAGAGTAAGCCCTTGTCTCAATATTTAAAAAAAAATATTCATTTCCAGAGAGTTTGAGTATATTAATTAAAATTTCATACTCCTATGACCAATTCAACAATATGCTTAATTATTGTCAAAGAGTTTCAGCTCTTCATAAAAACACATTTCCTAAGGGACAAACAAGGAATTTGTCACTAACAATTATTCAGGATGTCATGTCCTTCCTTTTCATCACAAACATTGTCATTCCTTTACAGAATGAATATTTTTGCCTATTTAAATTGCATTATTTTTAGAGGGAAAGCTGTTCAACAGATCAGAGAATCTGAGCTAGCCAGTGGACAACTTAACTACACAAGTCCACTACACCTAATTATAAAAGATGACAGTTTTAAAATTTGCATAATTGCAACCATTGGTAGGGGTCGGTAACATATTTGCATTATCTACTTATGTTCCATACAAACACTTTTAAGCACCACTTTAAAAAAAAGTCTGCTAAGTCAGATGCTTGTAGGTGTCAGAATATCATAACCTACAACACAGGCAATGCCTTTTTCTACCTACACCCCTGGTTTCCAATGGCTTTCTAAAATCAATTTTTAGGTTTTGATACTATTCCATCTTCCAATTTTTAAAAATAGTCTTTCTATCCACAGCTTCATGTAGCAAGAGAAATGCCTAGGGCTTTAAATCAAGTCCCAGGAACTCATTTCTGCCTTTTACAAATAATCATTTCATTTTCTATAAATCATAATAATTAATATATACAAAGATAGCATTCACACAATGAACATGCAGAGATAGTCAAGAACAGTGGTTGGTATCCATCATAAGAGCCTTTATACTTGGAGACCAAAAGAATCCCTGGATCTCAGGAAAATGAACATGTTTTTGTACTGCCTACTTTTTAAATGTCTAAATAATATCTGAAATCATTAAATTAGAAAATGGAAAGGTGCATTAACAGATCAGTGTTGAGAATTTGCTAATAAAAATAATGATGATAATAGCTACCATTAATTCGGTAGCTTCTATGTGCACAGTCCAGGCACCTTTCATATATTATTTCTAATTCTTATTAAAACCTAGTAAGGTAGAGTTCTTATCCCCATTTTACAGAAGATTAACCCAAAGCTCTAAGAAGTTCTACAAGCTGCCCAAGAGGTTATAGAAATTAAATCTAAATTTAAACATACCTTTTATGATTCTGTGGTCTGTGGTTTTTCTACTTTTCCATACTGACTTCTTACTCCAAAATTACAACTATATGCTATGTACAATACTTCATGGCAGAAGCTTAATAATCTAGTTAATATGATAGATCATTTCTCCAACATTATTTTGTTAGTAAGTAATAGTTGTCCCCAAAATAACACCAGGTGCATTTCATTTATTTCCTCACTTATTCAACTTACACTGACTCCCTGCTCTGTGCAACATGCTACTACAGTCAGAGTGGGAGTATCAATTAGACTATAATAATAGAACAGTAAACATTATTGCCTATTGTAAAAAAATAAGTGGCTATATAGAATTTGTTTCATAAAAATGAATAAACAGAGAAAAATCAAATAAGAATTTAGAGGAAAATGCTTCAGTATAGAAGCTGAAAATCCCTGTTCTGAGGCCTTATAAATTGCTAAAACGTATTTACTACAACAAACCAAAATACTCCTCCCTTCTACCTTGCTGATCCTGCTACATTTATCATGTTTCTTAGTAGACTTCTGTGAGGCATTAATGATGCAATATTGTGTGCATTTGGAATGTGCTTTTTGGTATTAGGAGGTTTCTCTGACAGAATATCCTAATTCTAGTTTATATAAGAAAATGTGTTATTCTTGGCCTGCTCAATGTTTAATCAGGTATAGAGCTTATGAGAAACAATTTAGAAAAAGGAAATAGTAAAAAAAAAAGAAATAAAAAAAAAAGAAAGAAAGAGAAAAAAGCATTTTATTTTATTCCCACAATGAGTCATGCTTTGTGGAGTAAGAGCCTGGGAAGTCAAATGGTCAATTTGCTTTTACTACACAAATGTAACTGGAAGATAATTCATTCAGTCATATGCTGTATTTGTAAAAAAAAAAAAAATAGCATTTGTTTACAAATCAAATATGACAAGAAGATGCAGTTCCTTTAATTAAAATTGCTTGTGGTGTATTGGCAATTCCCAGTAATCAAAACTGCCACAAGAAGTCAGGTTGTTTAGCTGGGTCCTGGTGAAGGCACCCATTGACTTCACACTTCCAGTAAATATACAGTTTCTGCTCTCCTGAGGTAACTTCCAAGCCCAGAATTTTCTGTAACTTAATTATTTAGCACTTTCAAGGAAACAAGGGTATCAATAAGCCTCTAGTATTATCATTAACTCTTTTATAAATAGTATAAAGCATTCCATCATTTTCAGCTTTTTCCATCATAGAAGTAAAAATACAGAACCAGACTCTTTTACATAAAGACGGAGCATCAGTACTCAATATAATACGATCTACACTCACATTTCTCAGAGTGAGCGTCAAAATTGTGTGTGTGCACGAGTGTGTGTGCATGAGTGTTTGGGCATAGATATGTGTGTAGCATGTTGCTGTCATATCTTCATCTTAATGATAATGATAGTGTATGGTTCTGCGTGAGTATTTCTTTCTCACTGCAGATTTTGATTTGCTGGCTTTTGAACTCTTGACGAATTTGGTGACATTGTGGCTGATCCACTTTATCCCTGCTTTGTTTGGGCATGGTCTTGCTCTCTGAGGCACCGCTTCCCCGTTTCCATTGACTTCAGGAAAAGGTTCATTAGCCTGATCTCTCTCAGTCTTTTTTCTTCCTCCCCTTTCTTCTCTCTTCTCCACACCGGACTCTGGGGCTCTTTATTCCTCAGGTCCCCTGTAGGTTAAGCCTAAGCTCTTATCCTCTCTTCTCTTTAACTCACAGTCAGCATTGGCATCTGTATTCAGGAACCCTCCATATGAATAAATAAAAGCAGGTACCAGCCTCCCAAATCTGCAGATCTGGCTGGACAAACAGCTTGAGACACAGCTCCTGTCATAGTTTCATGGCAACTTGGAGCAAAAAACTCTCCAATGCCATAGAGATGCATCTGATGGTAACTGTGATTCCCCAGTGTTTCGGTTTGCCAGACTGCTGCGAAACTCTGCACATAACCTACAAATAATTGACATCAAAGGAAAGACAAGTAGGGACCTAAATGACACATTAAGGCAGAAGGAACGGATTTACCTGTGCGTGGGATAATTAGGGTTTTTGTGGAGATCCTTCTGCTTTTCGGAGGGTCTGGTCTGTCAGCAGAGAGCTAGGGTTTAAGCCAGTTTGAGCAGTTGGATAGGTAATTTGCCTTTGCCAAAAGTGTTCATTCCTCACTCTGTATATCCATTATTCTTGCTCTTTATAGAATTTTACATTTTTTCAAAAAATGTGCTCCTTTGAAGTTATTCCAAAATGATTACATTCTGAAAACAAACCTTGGGGCGAGGAAGGCTAGGACTGCAGCTCTTCTGAGGTTTTGTTTTTGCTTTTGTTCTTATACATAAGGTTGAAACAAAGTTGCACTATTCATATTAGTTCACAAAACATCATCCCTGGTATATGTAAGTTCTCTATATTGGTGAATTCATTGGTTGTTGATTTTTTAAGTTCCTTATTATCCCTGTTCCTCAACTCCACTTATCACTCCCAGAATGGACAACCATTTGAATGTGTAGCATTTTATTATACTGTGTTCTTGTGAAATCAATATTGTTATATGTGCATATATTTTAACATAAATGATATTGCTACATAATTTTCTGTTTCCTACTTTTACTTACTATTCTTTTAGTACCCATTCTTGTTTTAGGTATACAATTTGTTCATTTTTTTTAACTGCTGCATAATGCTCATGGTATGTACCCACCACATTTTCCCTGTTAGAGGTCTGAGTTCACTTCTGAGTAAAGAAAAACAGACAAACATCCTACAATTTGCTTTCTCCTTTTTGTTTGTTCTTGGACTTTTTTCCCCTATGTCTTTGCTGCGTGAAGGGGATATAATGACTTAATTTAAGGATGAAAACAAAAGGGGAAAGAATGTGATCAGAATTATGAGTCATTGGGAATAAACAGGACAGGCTTAGGTATTTTAGATTTGATGTTGTATAACAGTAGGATCTGCAGGTTTACATCTGTTCAGACTTCTCGGATGCCAGTCTTGGCACATCTCCTTACCAACTCTCTAAGCTTAGGTAAGTTACTTAAACATTTGAGCATCCGTGCTGTCACTGGCAATATGGATATAAAAATAATACACGTCTTATGTCAATCCAGATAGGCTAGATTGTGCTGCTATGACAACCCCCATCCCCAAATCTCAAAGGCTTGAAAGCACAGAAGATATTTCTCGCTCATGTTACATGTCCATCAAATGTCTGGTGGGGGCTCTGCTCCATGCTGCTTTCGTCTTCCCTTCAGCACCCAGGTTGATTGAGTAAGCACCATATAGAAGATTTCCAGTTGCTGAGACACATGGGAATGAGAGCTCTGGAGTCTCATACCAGTGATGAAATCCTCCACCCATGGATAACAACCATACTTACGTTCACAGGTTCTTAGCCATCCTGATCATATGACCCTACTCAACACCTGGAAGCCAAAAAGGGATATCTCACTAAGTGCCAGAAATTGGAGAGTCCGAAATATTTGGTGAACATTGATAACAACTATCATATGCTTCACATGGTTGTTGTAAGGATTATGGGTCTTATTTCTTATCGTGTGGTTAGTGCAGTATGCAAAGTAGACACTGAAAAAATATTAGCCATTATTTTATAGTCCTTAGTAAGACATAAAAGGCTCTCAAGCTTCCCCAACACTCTTCACTTAAATGGCATGTTCTATTACTTCCAAAATATCCCTTTTTTCCCCCAACATGCCATCAGACAAATATGCCAACACTTCCTTTGTGTTTCAGTTGAGCAATACCTTGCAGTAGTACCGTGATGCTCATTCCACTTCTCTCGGCTTTCCTAGCCACAGACTCCTTGCCTAGCCTGCCACCGGAACTACTTCTTGTCCCTTGAATCTACAATCCTACTAGTCTTTATGGCAATTGGCTCAGAGATGTCTTTACTGTGACTTCATTTATGTGCTTTATCATATACATAAAATTATTTTTCAAGCTAGCACATTTTTAAGAATGAAAGGAAGGCAATAAATAAAAACTGGGACTTAGGGAAACTGGCATAGTGGGTCACTCTACTTTGTCCATTTCAGCAATAAATTAATGAGCAGCTTTAATAGTTTCCTATGACCACGCCCCCTCTTATTCAACAGGGTGCCAGCCCACCAGCTTAGTCCTAGCCCTGAGGATTTTCTTATTTTTTCGGACACTTCAAGTATCATTTTTCTTGGGCTCTCTTTCCCTACTTCTTCCTTCCTCCAGACAAAGTTAGTAAATTCTATCTTTGCGGTCCCAAAGCAACAGGGATATACTTCAAGTTGCATGGAAGCTATTTACATGTCTATCTCCATTGTAAAGCTAAGAGGTCCTTGAACACAGGGATCTCATTTCATTCGTCTTTGTATCCCCAAGAACATGTAGAATCCTGACACATGGTGAGCAATCAATGTTTGTTGCATGGATGAATGCAGGCCTAGAAATGTAATACCTTAATTAAGGGACCAAATCTTTAGTGGGTTGGGAAGTGTGTACTTTAAGCATTGTGGCAGGGCAGCTGGAGATAGATTTTGAAGAAAAAGATATTTCAGTATTATCCTAAGATTTCATGTCAATCCACTAACTTTCTTATTTACATTTGAATCCTGGTTTAATTGATTTGTAGCATCTGTAGTTTATAACAATTACAGTGTTCTAATATCACTTATAGGATAGTTTTAGATGTCGTAAAACTGTAGGTATTTTAATAATAAGACCCTATAAATAGCCGACATTTTTTGATTGGGAAAAAAAAGCCCCCAATCCCACCACTGACAGAATTTAGTGGCCTTCCTAGAAAGGCCTTCCCAAAAAAGGCTAGTGGCGAAACTTTTAAAAAGCCCAAAATTTGCAGGACAATTCTAGGACCTCTATAACTCTCATTGGGATCCATCTTCTGTATTTTATTTCCCCTTTTTTTCTTTCATCCAGAGCTCTTCTAGAGCCTTCTGAGTGGTTTCTCTAACTCTAGTCTCTGATATCTCCAATCCATGTACCTATAGTCATGTGGCCAGTAGTCGCAAAATAGTAATTAGATCACGTGAATCTCCTTCTCAGAAATTATTAATTTATTATTCTTAAATATTAAAATTCTTATTAAAAATGAAAGAACCATATGTCCCTCATCAGTTAGGACTAACTTACCTTCCCAGACCCAAGTCCTACTGCTACTTACTGTCATCCTTGCTCTTTAGCCACACAGTTGCCTGAATGGACTATGTTCTGACATACCCGGTGTCTTTTTTTGTATATTCTCTCTTCGCTCCCTCATCCTCCTAAAAAAAAAATATAATTTTTTAATCCCCAGCTTAAATGGCACACACTCCTTCCATTCTATTTCCACAGTTTTTTAATTTTACCTTAATTTAGCTTTTACGTATCCAATGGATTTTCAATTCCTTGAAAAGAACTTTCATGTGCTATTTATATTTATTCCTTCTAGTATCCACTTAAACTCCTGCAAATTGTAGCTTCTGATTTTTAAAATGTAATGGATTAAATTTAACTTAATTAATTATTGTATAATTTATTACACTAGCACTGCAATTCTGACAAACGGATAATTTTTAGAACTGCTGGATTTTGGAGGTGGACTGGATTTTCAAGAGGTATTTATCTTCCTCAAGTGATCACTGAGATCCATATTTGCAGGCTGAGGACAATCTTTCTTATTTCCTGATTTCATTTTCTTTCTATACATCAATATGTATATGGAAAGCAATGATGGAATATGCCTTACAAAAATATTAAAAATGTTTTGCGAGATATAAACAATGATCATGAACAGAAAATCCTTAATATAGGTTGAAGCTAAAATCTCTAATAGTACTACTATATGGTGATGTGTAATGACTATAATAGTGACATCTGGTATGGTACATTACTCCATCACTTTTAATGTCTAAATGTATTTCTATTTTAGTAAGACAATTGCCTTTGTTCTTATAAATGGGTCCTACTTGTTTAGGTATTCACTTTATCCCCTACAGAGAAAATTAATATTATGTTGTACATTTTGTTCTCTAATATGCACAGGTCTTAAATTCATATTTTCAGTTAATAAAAACAGGCTAAGTTGCAGACCTGAGTTCTTCTTATATCTGAAGGTGGGAGGAGGTGGCAGAATGCATTTTGAGCAACTGTAATCCATATGACTTTAACCCTGAACTCAATCCAACCTAAACAACACTGGCATCTTAAAATGTATATCCCATAGTCTATCCTTTGTACTGGGGTGGGAATCATTATGATGGAAGAAAGATCAAAAGACCAGAAGATTGGAGTTCCAGACCAATTGTACCACTACTGAATTGTGTGACCCTGAATCAGTCATTTAATTACTTGGGCCTCAATTTTCTCATCTGAAAGATTTAGACTAGATATCCTCCATCTTGAAAATTCTCAATGATAAGGACTTAATAGACAGTTATGGTTAATTACAATGACATAACTCTCCTCTGATATTTGGCTTTTGGTGCATACAAGATAGGTATTTTAAAAAATGATAATAAGGCTTCTTTAAATTCATATTTAGTATTCATATAACATCCATTACCAGAGCACCCAATGGGATAACTCAAGATTCCCAGGACCACTGGCAAGGAGCCAAAGCTATTAAAGTCACAATTGTGAATAAATTAGAAACAGCTTAGGCTCAGTTCCTCACCCTCAAGAATTGACTAAATGTACCTGCTGCTCTATCACCATTTAGTGATTTCCAAAGCTTGTTAGAGACTAGATTCATTAGAATCATCTGGACATTTGTTAAATATCTCTCACGCCCCCCCCCTCAAACCTGTGGAAAGGAGATGACTGAAATTCACATTTTTAATAAGCTCTCCTGGTGATAATGATGATTATCCTGGTTTGGGTATTACTTACTATTCCAACTCAGAAGCCACATAGATTCAGACAGAAAGGGATACTGGTACCATCAAGCTGATGAAAGATAAAGTCTTTTAAACCAGGACTTGCAAACTCAAGTGTCTACAGGGCCCACACAAGTAACTTAAATTAAAAAATTGGCCAAGTAGGAATGAAGGGGAACTCTAGAGGGCATACCCCATGCAAAGTAGATAGCCTTTAATTAGCTGCAGTGGTTGTTGCCAGAAGGGGAAGCTTCCCAGGGTTGCCCTGTGCTTTGTAAAATGAAGATGAAAATAGGATTCTTATGTGAAATCTCCAATTTGTAGGAGTTGGAACCAATTCAATGCAAACTAAATGAAACACATTCGTGGGCTTCAAGTTTTTGTTCTCTATTTTAGATCCAGTTCTTATTTGTTCCTTCTAAATCATACTTCTCTCTTTTTCAGTTGCACTGTATTTTTCAGCCTAATGTGTTTAACCAGCCTCATGAACCTATAGACCACTCTATACAGAATGGCCATTCCATCTTTTCTGTTGTCATATACATTCAAATTCTCATAAAATTGTCTTAAACTTTGTTTCTTCCATAAAGCATTTTGGAGCTTTGCTCTCCAAACATCTGCAAACCTACTCTTTGCAGGTACTAGTACCAAATATCTTTTCCACTTCCATTTATTCAATAAATACTATTATATATATTGTTCATCTTCACATAGTAATAACTAGTCAGGGCTTTAGCTTAAATAGGTGGAGATAAATAATACTTCCAATAATAATTTTTGTTAATGAATAAGTGTACTATATACAATTAGCCTTCACATATAAATTTAAATGTGGAAAACTCATTATTTACTCATTATTGAGTGCCTTTATACTTGCTCAACATTACCTTGATTGAAGGCAAATATTATGTACATCTCTCTTTACTCTAAAGAGTTGGAATTTAAAAAGATAAAAATAAAAAGAACCTTTTCCCCAGAAGAAAGTGGAAAAGAGCCCATACTACGAAGTATTCTCCTGAGCCTCAATCCTAAGGCAGCATAATAGAAAGCCTCTAGGAGAGGTGGCAGAGTGTAGAAATTTATGCAGAAATCCAGAAATTTTTCATAAAATAAATACTATACCTTATGCTAGAAAAGAGCTTTAATAACTGGCCAAAAGTAGTTAGCCAACAGATCAGATATAATTTTGGAGTTTTGCTGGTTTATTTTTGGTCATGATGAGTAGTGGAATGATGCTTCCAGGTGATGGGGAAATGTCTCGGGGTCCCCTGATTAACAAAGAAGGAAAATAAAAGTATATTACTCTGATAGAAGATCCAAAATAGTAGTATGAATTCTGAGGTACACCAAAGCACTATTAATTATCTCCACATACTTTGTCATCTAAAGGAACTTAGGAATTTATCATAACCTGGAACACATCCAAAGCCACTATTTCTGAATATATGACATATCGCCAGGACTCATATCATTGTAAAATGATATGACTCAATTAATTTGAATGAAGATAAAAGATATCTAAATTTTATGTCCTATGATAAGCATCACTTATGTGACACATTAGTAGGATTTATGGAGGTTGATGATTTATTGAACATTAGCTATGATCATGGCTTTATATGAGATATTGGAGAAAGAATAAAAATAAACACAAGAGATCATCTTCACTCTAGGATAGCTTAAACTCTATTTAATGAATACAAATAAAATACTCATATAAAAACATTTCAGAACAAGGTAAGATTTCGAATAAATTGTGTATTTTAATGAGAACTTGGTCCATTGAGTTTTAGGGAAGCAAAGAATCACGGAACAGTGGCAATAGCTCGGGAAATTAAATATGCTATTTTAATTTGTCAGCTTAACTAGCAAGCTTTGAATCTTCTGAGTTATTCAATCATTTACTCATTCAACAAACATTTGTTTAGTGCTACTCTGCATTTTTATTAAAAGGCAATGCATTCATACAGCTCAAAAATAAATAAAAAAGATGTAAGAAGAAGTCTATTATTGCATCCCCATCTACTCTCATAAGTGATGATTTTTATTGATTTATTTCTCATCCTTCTAGTTTATTTAGGCAAATGCAAGAAAATATTAATGGGATTTGGTATTTTTAATCCCTTTAGTATACAAAATATAGCATCCTATATGTACTGGTCTTCACCTTACTGGATTAAAAGACTTCCCTATAAAAACTGAGTAGTATTCCACTATGTGATTGTACAATTGTTTAACCCAATCCCTATAGATGGATATGTTATATCCAATTTTTTACTGACATCAACACTGCTAACCTTGCTGCAATAATCTTGTAGATCACTGTTTGCTCAGACTCCTTGTCTTTTCTTACCGAACTCTCTCAATAAATTCTGATATTCTAATAATATGTAAATTCTTATTGATTCAAGGGAAAAGAGGGTTGGGGATGGGAGTGTGGAGCAGAAGGTAAGAGAGAACGGGAGAGGCTGTAGAAGAAAGGGGGGTAAGAGCAGACAGGCCCTGCTCTGAATGCTGCCTGTTAGACAGATGTTATTCCCTTTCCTTCTCACGGAAGCTGCAGCTCTGAAAGTAAAATAGTTTATTATCATCAAACTGTAAAAACTAAAAACCCTGCCTTGTTTGTCTTTAAACTTAAAGAAAAATAATTAAAAAGAGTATACAGTATAAAATTTAGGAGAGGTACTAATTGCTTAAGGAATCCTAAACAAACACACACAAATACATACATACGTATACATATAACATATGTAAATAAAATATTATAGCATAAATCATTCTATAGAATTTTTAAACTTCCGGTATGTATTACTGCTCTTGGTAATATCCCCTAATATGAATCACAGCACGGATTATCCTCCATTTCCTTTGAAGCAATTTTAAGAAACCCTAATGCAACTAATCTTAAGAGAGAGATGACATCCTTTGGCTATCCATACCTTACACTATAATTTTTTTTATTAGTAATAACCATCTTTTCTATCTTAATCTCTTATTGGTTGTGGATCATTACACAGTGAAATCGTTAACTGAATCATGTCATGTCCCATGGAGTTTTATCATGTTTAAATTTTCAAAACTTGACTTCATGTAGGAAAATGAAAGGTATTAAAAAAAAAAAAAACAAAGCTCGGGTTCTTCCCAAGCTCTGACAGCTTGAAAGGAACTCCAACAGAGAAACAGAAGTAAAATGAAAACTCCTGGAGCCTTAGCCCGCCCATATAAGACTCTAATTGGCAGCCTTCATAGGGAATTTGTCTGTCATTCAAGTACTATTAAATATATACTCTATTTCTTGATTTACTTTGAAAACAGACATTGTCTGATACTGTAATTTGCCTTAAAATTAAAATAACTTCAGTTTGATATTTTACAAAAGTTTGCATTTAATGTGTGCATATATTTTAACACATACTTGTTACGTATTTTATTACCTTTTACTAGAACTGTTGCTTAAATATCTACTTTAGATCCTAGTTCTTTTGCAAATGAGATCATGTCATGATATTTTAATTCATGGCTCATTTAGTAAATTTATTTTGAAAATGCCTCCTTCTAACTGTAAAATATTTCAAAGCCCTTCTATGCAATATGGGTGCATAACAGAACAGACCTGACATACACTTTTGAAAACTTATAAGATTCTTTGCTAATTAAAAAAAAAAAGAAAAAATAAAAAGAAATGCTGCTGCTTCAGAAGATCTCAAAGAACTTAAAATTATCTGGTTTTAAAATCCTATACCCTTGTGAGGGATCAATATTATTTTGAAGAATATGTGACTTCTGAAAGCTCGGAGTCAGTGGTGGAAGCTCAAAATAGAACCAATGAATCTTGACTCTCAATTTGTGTCTCTAGCTAACCACATTAACTGGGCAATTTTCTTTCATCTGTGTATTATTAATAACATAATATCCTGTGACACAACAGACTAATCGCCTCTTTGGAGAATTACCGTAGAGTTATGTGGTACATGTTTTAAAGAACACATTATGTGCATATATATATAACTTATGGACTGTCTTATAATTAAATAATTGCTGGCTATTTAGATAAGGATTTTCACTTCTAGTAGTCTTAATTTTATAAATAGGTATGCACCACTTAGAACAAGGATACATCTTAAATTTATACAGTAGCTTTTTTCAAGAAATTCTTTTTATCTCATAAGTAGATAGCTCATGAAAAGGGAGATGTATGGACTGAATAACTTATCGCCTGTGTACCCAAAAGAAATTACTATTAAACACGATGACAAATGAAAGCTATTCAACTTCAAATCAAGACCAATGAATTCTCAATTTTTATGACTTTTGGTTAATGTTATTACTGTTAGGTATTCAAGTACCATGATGACGTTACCACATTTTACTACATTTCAAATTCTTGCCTCCCTTAGTGGCAATCTTAATGTGCTGTTAGAGATCTTCTTCTTTTTTTTTTTTTTTCCTCTATTTTTAATTTCTTCTGTACTTTAAGTGAAGGTTTTCCTCCATGATCTTCTTGAACTTCTTCTTCCTTTCTTTCTGTCACAAATGTCCCTGGCTTTAATTAGTGCTTATACCAACCTCATTCCAACATGTATAGCACTAGCTTAACTTTACTCCTGAGACCTATTTGCCTTCTATTCATTTCCTTATTGGTAGCTGAAATTCAACGTGTTCTAAGCTCCCCTTAGCTTTTTACTTCTAAAGATATCAGGCCCTTATGTCTTCAGTACCTGCTCTGTGATCTCATATGCATGCATAAATAGCCTTTTCTTTTCCAGATTGTCTTATAATTATATCTTTATGTCTCTTTTATTCCAGCTAGGTTGCAGGGTCATTGTGAACAGGGTCTTACTCATCTTTGTTGTCCTGGTACACAGCACAGTATAGCACCTGGCAGATGCTCAGTAAGTTTTTGGTGAATGAATGAATGAATGATCAATCATTGGATTAAGTCCTGGTAAACTTTCAAAGTACATGAGATGGAAGGAGATCTAAAAAGTTGCCAGAGAATAAAGTTCCACTATATTAATATACTGGAACACCATTGTAACATGTACCACTATTATGTGGTTTGGTGAAACGATTTTTAATAAAATTATTTTCTTTTGGTGGTGCAACTTTCACAATAGGTGTTAGTTTCTTAAAGTCAGTCTTATAAAGGGATGCCATTTTATTAAAGTTTATGTTACTAAAGTGTTAGATATTTATAATTACGAAGGAAATACAATTGAGACAAAAGTATTTCCAATCAAATGGGATTTGATTATCCATTAATGCGAAATGGGAGGTTCATGACCTGAGCCTAATGGGCCCTTTACAAGTTGTAGTGGACAATTAAGCGACTCAGCAGTGAAACTGACATTGAGGAGCAGATTTTGCCCGCCAGCCGCTCTAAGGGTTTGAATTTCACTGGATCATGTTCTGAAAGGTTAGCACTGGCCAGATGACCAGTCCAGAGCTGCAGATGGCAGTGTGGTCACCTGACCACTCTGGGGCTCCCCAACCTGCTGCATAGGCTCAAGTTCACTGAAAGGTCATGGCAGGCCCTGTGTCACTACTCAGGAATACCATAGTTCCTGGGTACTCTCCCTTCTGCATTATGTGGAATAAAATAAATACTTTTGGTCTCCCAGCCAGGGGGTAAAAGCATGACACTCTTGTATCAGCTGCAAGGTAGCAGTTTAGCCATAGGGAGCACCTCAACGTGGGGCATCTTTCTTCAGCAGAATATTCACATTCTGTAGATGAAACAGCATTTACTTACTCACCAGAAACTTGGGAGACATGCACCAGTATTCAAGTCCAACTACACCAATTAAAAGCTGTATGTCCCTGAGCAGGTCATGTCATCTCCTTGCACCTTAGTTTTATTTCCAGCTATAAACTGCTTAACCTGCCCTGCCAACTTCAGAAAGTGAAAACACAGCATATAAGTCATTGGCAAATTGGTGACATACACACTACCCATTTTCTTTCTGTTTGAATGAGTGTTTTCCAGAAACAAAAAGTGAAAAAAAATTTTTCAAGATAGCCTAAAAAACATCTCTGGTCAATAATTCTCTTGCTTGAATTTTGCCCCATGTAGCAGAAACATGAGAATCACTTAAATTATGACTATTTTAATTATCTCAGGGTCAGTATTAAAGAATATTTGTTTAAACTTGGCTTGGAACCATTGTATTATTCATGCTCAGATAGCATTTAAAAAAAAAAAACACAACTTGACAGTAGCATGAGTTGGAGATATCCAAAACTGAATTGGAACTAGGTAGGGATAGATTAGGCACAGTATTAAAATACAGTTGTACACAGGATACAGTCAAAACATATAGTTCTAGATCTGTTATTCTTTGACAAGACAGGTTAGTTGTTTTGTAACCTCAGCAGAGTGTTTCATTTGCCCAGAGGCCTGGCCTCTTGGACATTACTCACTCAAGGTAATTACAGCAAGATTATGCTTCTAATAGGAAGTATTCACTTATACACAAGAGAGTAAAGCTAGGCTCACAAGTGGTTCTGAAATCTTAAGCGATGAGGTTTGGGGGTGCGGAATCCTCTTAAAAATAATCAGAAATGGATTGCAGATCTGGAAAACAACACCTAAAAACCCTGGATGAACTCTTAGCAATGACTCTGCAGAGTATGTGCACAAATGTTGCAAGTAGTTGTACTTTGAGGTCAAAGTAGTTATACTTTGAGGTACACTTGCATCAAATTGCAACATCCTAAAGAAGGGCTGAAAATATTTAAACTTAGAACAAATGTGAAAAATAATTTTTAATTTATATGTTGGAGAAACTTATCACCAAACAGAAATCATGTTTGCATTGATGCTAATTTTGCCCAGTTTTATTTCTCTGTGTTGCATCAGCTTAGAAACATAGGCATCTATCAGCAGCTAATACAGTCTCCTCTGAAAGTTCTCAGGAAAATAACCAAGAGCACAATGGAAAAGAGGGCAGATGTACACTCCTCCAAGCCTCTGGTTGTCTTAGCATGGCTTCAGGTCCCGGCAGATTGAGAGAATCCTGATTTGCATGGTTGATGCAGTTCAAAGGGAAAGGCAGGGTGCCATGTTACCTTGTTGCTTGTGCCTGAGTAAATAGCTTCTGATTCTTGGAGCAGAAGCAAGCAGACAATAAATAGTTGTCTCCTAGAAACTCTAACGTTAGAATTTCTACCTTGTTTTGTGAAAATGAGAACAAAGCAAGTTTTGTAGCATGCAGGAAAGAAATACAGATTTTGAGATAGAAATATACAGTTGTTGCTATTTCTTTAAGGGTCCCGTGTCAGTGTGTGAGCAGTCAGCACTCTGAGTAGCTTCTGTTCTTTGCTAGCACCTGCTCTGCTATTGGTTTCTAAAAACTATGTCCACATATATGTGGCAAAAACTTCCCTCTTTGAGGTGTCTCTTATCTGTATTGGAGGTGGGAGTTAGCTCCAGGAACCTGGGTGCCAGCATTTCCTGACCAGTTGCATCCCCCAATATGGTTCTCACATAGATAGCTCAGCACTCAGCCACTGTTTCTGCCTTCATAACTATCCCCAATACCTTAGTCACCACCAACTCGTGCTGCCAGGATTTATGTTGGGGCATCTGGTGGGGACAATCTGTACTCTCTAACTCTTCTCCTATTCTATACTTCGCAAATCAGAAGCACTTCAGTTAGAAAAAATATGTTCTATGCGCCTAAAAGTGCCTCCTTTGGAGACCACTCTGGAGATGTTTGAAATGTATGCAAATCTGTCACTCTCTCCCTCTCTGAAGTCAATTCATTCTCTCTCTCTCTCTCTCTCTCTCTCTCTCTCCAGCCTGGGTGTCTGCACAGTCCCACACGAGCCAAACCAGGCTCGCAGGGTCAAGCTGTCCTTTCATAGTGGGAAAAAGCTGATGAAAATCCTTCAAACAGAGGTGTTAAGAGCTTAATGATGAACGCTCCCTTGAGTATCTTCATTTTGAAAGAGATTGCCTGGAGAGGTTATTGATTTACACAGAGAAATGGATTTCTAATCCTGGAATTTCATCAAAAGAAGGAAAAGAAATTTACTTGGGATAGGTTTTTTTTTTTTTTCCAGTAACTTTGGAAATTAAACAGAAGCAGCCACCTAATTTGTCCTTTGATGAAGTGGCCCAGATTACGGCAGTGCCTTTGACTCAGATGTAGCAATAACCTTTGATAGAGAAAGGGAAGAGGGAGAAGGAAAACTAGAGAGGCACAGTGAGTATCACTTTATGGCAACATACAGGAAACAGAGAGTTCCACAATGCGTACTCTTGTGAGGAACTGTGATTCTAGGCAACATGTGGATTAAATTAGCATAGTTCTTTAGCTGTGGAGTTTGGAAACTGAACTAGATTAAAATTAATATATATTAGTGGCACAAAATAAAAATAAAAAAGTTATCTAAACTGTAGAATTAATCTACTCAGCTATAGCATCCTTCCCTTGAATGTATTAATATTTCTGTGGATCTTGAGATTTTTAAACATCTCATCTGCTAGAGATTATGAATTAAAACAAAACAAAACAAAACAAAAACCAGAGCAGACTAGGGCAAAATGAAATCACTGTAAAAGGATATCAAAGATGACTTTTAAAAAATAGCTACCTCATATGCAGATGAGCAAGTACAAGATGAATAAACTAGTTATAATATCCTTGATATTTATCTAAGACAGTGATAGGGATGACCACACAACACTATTCTAAGGTCTCACTTCATGAGGACAATTTTATAAGATAGATGCAATTAACATTTGAGGGAGGAGAAAAAGGAAGCACAGAAAGTTGATGGACCCACTCAGGGCTCTACAATTGAGAAGCCAGAAATAAGCAAAGCAGTTTTGTGGATCTCCTTCAGTGTGTTCTGAGGCTACATATTAGCATTTCAATGGAAGGGAACTTTCCCTGAGTTTTTGAATTGTCTTTAATCCAGTCCCTTTGTTTCAGTGCTGGGGTAGTTCCTGCTGATGTAGCCCAAACAATAGCTTACCCTCACAATATTTGCAAATCCTGCAAAACAATACTTCAAAGGGACTAAGGAACAGTTGCTTTGGGAAGTTAAACTAAAGAAAGGTGATTGCTTAAACAAACAAATAAATTTTGTTTTTGAATTTTGGAAGAGACTTTAATGATGAGTTTACCTCTTACTCTCACTTTACAGATAAGGAAACTAAGGCCCAAAGGCATTAGCTAATCTGCTCAAGGTAACAGTGGTATGAAAAGGGACAATGTTTCAAAAAGTAGCTTTAAGTGGTGGTAACCATTTAGTGATTTGTGGTATAATAAACCTAATCTAGGTAACTGAGATGGCTCATTTAAAATAGGCATTTTGCCACTTTTTTATTTTTTGTTAACTTTCATCTTTTCAATCAACTTTAGCTTTTGCCTGGAGGCTCCAGAATCATCATTTTCCTTAGATGAGAATAAACATAGGACTTTTAGGTAGCTGTTCACTCTTTTCTGTACTCTTTCCCATCTTCATTGTGATCCTTCACTAAAGAATGAATGCCTTTTACAAGTTTGTTGTCTAGGGATAAATCCTTATTTTCTCTCCTTTATTTTGTTTTTCAAGGGTGTTTCATTTCTAAGACAAGCAAAGAAATTATGGGTTGAAATGCTTAGTTAATAAATTTTGACTTCCTTTCCTATAATCAACCCCAAACTTTGAGAATTATTTACTGATTTTACTCATTATATTTTATATGAAATTATATACAAAATATATAGAGGCATATAATTGACAGACTTGTATGCAAGCATATGTATCTATATATGTGTTTGCATATATATGTGTGTGTATATATGTGCACATATATGTATATAATTTTCCTCTTACTCCTGATACCTTCCCTAGGCCTAGAGCTATCTGTAAAACATTAAAGAGTCTAGATTTTGAACTCAAACATTTGCTCCAACTTTTAGTGGGTGGGTAACTTTGTACAATTTATTTGTCCTCTTGACTCTCTTGCTTTTTCTTATGTATATTAATAATACTAGTATTTATTTTTCAGAACTATTTTAAGGATAACAGATATGTGATTATGTAAAGAGTCACAATGTCTGGCATACAGTAAGTGATCCATAAAGATTATTTCTATTATTTTTGCCTGGCCTATAGGAGGTGGTTAATAAATATTTTTACTAGTGTTATTATCTACATCTCAGACTGGTCCCAATTTCTCTCACTAACATAGCAACAATGCTTTATAACCACCACTATGCCACTCCATTTTTAAAATAGAAAAATAGGCAACTTGTAATATACTTGTGAGGATTATGCAAGATGATCCATATATAACTGTCATGTAAGGTGCTCAATAATGTTAGATATTATTATGGTTTGGGTTGTCAATACAATTGTTGTACAAGGCTTGCTCTGCATATTTTTCCCCAATTGCTTTAGCCTCTTAATTAAGCTAATCAACCTCGTTCTTCATTTCTAAAAAAAATATAAAATCACTAATGATATGGAAACCTTAGTTCTGACTATATTGTCCTTGTGGGTTTGGCCAGGTCATTTATCATCTATAAGACTCAGTTTCTCACTCATAGAATGAAATATCTAAATGAGATCTCGAATGTACCTTTCCTCAACTTCATGCAGAAGTCATTTTCTCGAATCCCTCGTGTGACTGAAAGCCATAGGACCATCACTATTTGCCACAAAAGCATGTGACCACTGCTTTCATTTCAGTCTACTGTGAAATAATCCAATCAGGTTTCTTGTAAAAGAATCACATTCCACTTGAAAGTCAAATACTAAATATCTCTGCTTTAAATACAGTTTTTAAACTCACTATATTTTCTCTATTTCCTAATTTGGCCTCCTGGCACAACATCAAGATAAAAGGCAGTGCATACATTACTTAGACAGTGACGATCTCAGTGTAAGACATTTGTTTTGTTAATGTCATTGCAAATTTTTTACAGTGTCAACCTAGACCTTATGATATGTGAAACCACAGAAAATCATAGTTGTAATCTGATGAGGCTTAATGAAATATAGTTTTGTCAGAAAATCTATTTGTTGAGTAAAAGCCATGTTCAAGTGCTTGTTTTAATACATGGTGTATAGTGACATCTATAGGAAAGTGTGTGTAATGAAGGAAATTCAGTTAAAATCAGGATTTTATGGGTGTGGTAAGCTTTTAGTGTGAGGAAAATACATTAGATAGAAATAGGAAAATACAAATTCGCTGTTAACACTTCAGGTGGGTAGGGTCTCCTTTAAGAATTAAAGATATCCAGAATATAGTCATAAAATAAATAGCTTCAAATGGTTGAAAAAATTGATGGGAAATAGAGCAATTTCCATGGTAACAATATAATGGGAATTTTTTTTTAAAAGGAAGAGGAAGGTGAAAAACAGAAATAGAAAGAGATAGTCCAAAAAGGAAAATACACTTGCCAAGAAAATAATAGGGTAGAAACAGCTCTTTAGTTGAAATATCTGAGAAAAATATTGTTTCATTCTCTAAAACAACAACAATAATAAAACAATTGTGGTTATAATTACAGTTATGTTTTGTGCTATGCCACAGAAATTATATTCCCCAAGGAAAAGCATTGAGTCACAGATATATCTGAAAAACTAGTGCCATATAGCATAGCAAGAAGAGCTTTGGACTGCTGGTCAGTGGTGTGATTCCAGATCCCAGGGCTGCTGTAACCTCTCTGGACTGTAGTTATTTTATCCACAAAATGAGAAGGGATAATTTCAAAGGCCAAATCTAGCTCTAAATTTTTCAAATATAACTTTAAAGTAGTGATGATTTTTCCTTTTTAATGATTCTATGATTAGTGGTTAACTTGATGTGCAACATTGTAAATGCGCTTAACCTCTCTGTGCCACGGTTTACTCACTTGTAATTGCAAGTGTGTGGACTAAATGACCTCTGAATTGTCATCTCTAAAACATGATTATTCTCAAACACCGTACCATAGTCCCATGCCTAGTTTGGGCCCTAGATAAATTAAAATTCTACCTTTAGGTAGAATTAAGAGAATCAGTGAAATCCCAAGCACATAAATAAAAGGACCACGTATATTAAATATGGATTATATATCTGTGTGGGTGAGAGGAAACTTTCCCATCACTCTGGAAGGTTTGCTGAAAAGATCTGCTCACAATAAAGCATATTAGTAAGAGAAAGAGGTTTATTTACTGTGTACACAGGGAGAATCACAGGGCGATTAACCAATTAACTAATAGAGTCCAAAAATTTATACACTCTCATTTTAGAGGGGAGGGGGAGATGAGGAATATAGGTAATTCTGTTTAGGAGCAATAAATGATTACTAGGGAGGATGAATAGATGAGAGAAACAGATTGGCTTGTAAATGATTCTCTTTGCAAATTAAATTAACCTGAGAGACAGGTATTATATTTCAAATGATTTAGGCCAGTTTTGGTTGAATTCTTTATCTTCTTTCCTATAATATATTAAGATAACAGAGAAGAGAAGGACAGTCAATCATTCTTTTGATGGGTTTGTTTGGTTTTATGGGGATAGAGGAAAAGCCCTTTCCAAGGCCAGTTGATCTCTAAGGGCCTTTAATTCAAAATACTCTTTATACCAAGCAGTCATATTTTGGGGTGAAATTTCCTGAGGTCCTTCATCTCCAAACGTATTTGTATGAGCTTCAAGAGAATATTTGAATTCTTAAAAATCTATCCACTCTCACCACCTCTCCAGATGTTTGGTTGGTAACTGGGGAAAGCAAGAGAAAATATGGTATGCCTCCTAAGGGCTTATCCCCTCTCCAACCTCACTCCTTTGGCATTAAATAGAAAGAGTAGTGTAAATTTTTGAGCTTAATTCTTTATTTTGATTAAAGTAAAGGAATTAAGGAATTGCCTAAGATTTTGAAACATAATTAAATACTTATACTTTTACCGAAAAGAGACTTTTTAGTATAGCAAATATATACTAGCAAGTACATATGTGCTAAAAATAATGTCAAAACTTCAGGCACAGTGTCTCATTTAATCTTTATAATCCAATGAAAGTTTTATAACCTTTTTATAAATGAAGAAAATAAAGCCATGAAAGCTTAATATATTAAGCTTAAAACTGAATTAAAGTGTCATAAACCCATACTCATTCGGTTTCTCATTTTATGTATATGTGTATGTGTATGTATGAGTATATATGCCACTCATATATATGCATACAAACAGGTTAACTTTAATTGATTCCTGCCATAATTGTTAAAGGTTTAGTCTTTTTTCCCTTACTGGTATTATGAGCTAATAATCAATGGCATGTTCACAATTTCTATGTAAGATGGTGCAGTTAAGTTTAGGGTTAACAAATATTCTATTTTCTATTTCTCTCATGTTATTTCAAAGCAAATTCTTACCATCACATCATTTCATCAGTACTTATTTCAGAATGTGTCACTAAAATAAAAGGAATTTTGTACAATGTTATAATAATACATTTATCACACATATCCCAAAATAATAATTTCATATCAAATAATCAGTCATGGTATTTTGAAATGGAATTGAAATTAGAAAATATTTTGAAGTAAATTAAATTAAGAATATGACATGTCAAAACTTTTAAGAGGCAGCTAAAATAGACAATAGGGGTAAAATTGATGCATTTCAACATATTATAAAAATAAAGGAGAAAAAGTATATGAGCATCTCTACAGATGCAGAGAATATTTAGTAATATTTGACACCCATTTACAATAAAAGTTTTTAGCAGGTGAGGAATGCAAAGAATTTCCTTAATCTGATGAAAAGCTTTTTTAAAAAGCTAGAGCTTTTAAAAATATTCTAATTAACATAATTAAAATTTTAATTAAGATATTATAATTAATGGTGAATTATTAAATTGTTTTCCCTTGAGATCAAGAATAAGAGGATACATACTATCACTACTTACAAAATCATTGTACTAGAATCTTAGCAATTAAAGAAGTCAAAAAAAAAAAAGAAAAGAAAAGAAGTCAAAAACAAAAGCGCATTAATTTGCAAACTAAGAAATAAAGCTGTCAGTTTTGCAGATGGCATAATTATATATGAAGAAAATCTAGACTCCTTAGCAGGATAGGTAGATGTAGCAAAGTAACTGGATATAAGATAAATATACAAAAATCAATTGCAATTCTAAATACCAGCAATAAGCAGATGGAAATGAAAATGTTTACATAATATTAAAAAACCTGAAACAATGAAAAATTTAATTAAAGCAAGACATCTATATCAAAAACATATTATTGAGAGAAATTAAAGAACTTCTATACATAAATGGAGAGATATATGATGCTCATGGATTAGAACTCTCAATATCATCAATATATCAATTCTTGATCCATGAATGAAAAGTGTTTTCAATTAAAAACACAGAATTATGTGTGTGTGTGTAAAATTGACAAGCTGCTTCTACATTTATATAAAAATTCAAAAGGCAATTAGAAAAAAAAGCTGAAGAGCATATTCTATCAGGTATTGAGGTAAGCTTTCTTTATAAATGTATAATAATTAAAACATTGTAAAATTGGTGCAAAGATTGATGAATGATCAATAGAAAAAAATAGAGTAGAGAAATACATTTATGATTTTAAAAAAGGAATTTGCAAAGCAGTGGAGTAAAGGGAACAAAAATATTTTACTCAAAAATATATTTCTTTGAGATAGTTAATATTTTGAGATGCTTTTAGAGGGCCAGCAAACAGAAATGACTCTGCTAATCTTCCTTTTGTGGGGGAAATTTGCATCTATAGAGAATCTGCATTAATACAGCCAGGCTTTTCCTTGTAAAGATTAACTGAGTCTGACACCTAAAAGATATGAAAGAAAGAAACATTTACCATCTATTCTTTCTGCGGATTACTACCTGTGAGGTTTCATTTACATCAGAAGACTACATTTGCTTGCCAAGTCTCCTGTTCTCCCACTCCCATATCCTATCTTGCCACCAAAACGTGATTTACCACCATGAACTCTTTTTGGCCACACTCTGAGCTTGCATTCTTTCTGTAACCTCAAGATGATACATAAGCTTTTGTACTCAAATGGGGGGAGGGGATTGAGTTTTCAATCTGAGGGTTCCTGTGTATACAGGAAATAAATAATAAATTTATATGCTTTTCCCCCTATTGATTAATTTGCCTAATGTCAGTGATTTTCAGTGAAACTTCAGAAAAACTTTTTTTTCGGGGGTTGGAGGTAGAACTCTAAGTCTATTTCAACAGGGCACGTGCTATCAGGACCCCTCGTTGCCAGAGTCATCCTCATCGTCCCCAAAGCAGCTGTCCGCCTCCTCCCCGTCGCCGTCCTTGCAGTAGTCATTGCAGAAGAGGTCCGAGCCCTCGTCAGGCCTGGGAGCCTCGGTCTTCACGCAGTACTCGGCCAGCGCGGTGGGCATCCACACACGGCGGCAGTCCGTGCCCATCTTGGTCCCCAGGACCCGCTTCCGGGTGATGTCTGTGTACTCCCGGTCCTTCCCTTTGCTCTCTTTCCGCTTCCTGTGCATCACCGAGGCCTCCATGTTGGCTGGCGAGAAGGTGTTGGGCTCATTCAGGAGGGAGATCACGCTCGGGAGGATGGTCCTGACTCTCCGGGGGGGATCCAGCGCTCCGAGGGCAGTTCTCCACTCTGGGAGTAGTCGACTGGGGGTGGAGGATGGAGATGCACACGTCCCCTGTCTCGTAGATGTTAGGGTGCCACATCTTGGTCAGGAACCAAAAGGCTGGCGGGGAGTAAGAGTAGTCGGGGAACTTGAGACGTGCCTTGAAGTGGCCGCCCTTGTAGTAGGTGTTGGGGGGCCCGAAGATGGCCATCTCCCAGTCGTACAGGTCACTGTCGTTCACCAGCGTCACCCGTAAGCCTTCGACCGGCTCCTCCTGCAGCCCCTTGAGCTTGAGCAGCCGCAGCTTCTGCGAACTTTGACCCCTGCAGGGGAAAAGTAGTCTTTTGAAAATAAATTGTGCTGGGAAATTGAATATTCACGTAAGAAAGAAAAATAAATGTCGGCAGCTACCTTGAAATGTACTGTATGGACCAAGGCCCTTGGACCCTTAAAGCTTTCCTGAAAAATCACTTACATGAGGAGACAAACAGTGATTTTTATCATCTGCTCAACCAGATTGTACAGATATAAGAGGCCAGAAGCCTGGCTGGTAAGAAATTCTTACTCATTTTCCTGCAGATCAGGTTCTTGAGTTCTCTTCACTGCCTCTTCCACAAGAGCAGAGTGAATTTGTTGACCCTGCCAACTATGCCAAACAGTAGTGACCAAGGACCTTTTCCCTCTAAAGGTTCACTGCAAAATCACTGTTATGAAACAGATTGATCAATAGGAGAAAAGGGTATATAAATTTATTTAGTGTGTATACACAGGAGCCTTCAGAATGAAGATTCGATTGCTCAGTAAGGTACAGAAGTTTATTAAAAATGGGGGCTTTGATTGTAGCAAAACAGGTTTTAGTGATGAGACAGATTATGGGAGGGACAAAGAAAAAGTCTTGGTTGGCAAAGGTGATCTTGTTACACAGATGAAACCTCATAGGTAACAGCCCTCAGAGAGAATAGATGACAATTTTTTCTTTTTAGGCCTGTGGTGAGGTGTCAATATCTCAGTTAATCTTTCCTAGGTCAGAAAAGGAAAGGCCTTGCTGTATCAATGTGAAGTCTCTGCAGATGCAAATCTCCCCCCATAAAAGACAGTTTTGCAGTATTACTGCTGTCTGCTGGACCTGTGGTAGCCATCTCAAAATATGTCAAAGAAATATATTTTGGTGTATAATATTCTGAATTCCTTCATAGGAACCAAGGCCCTTGGCCCCTAAAGTACATGCATACACACAAATTCCAGATGGATAATAGATCTAATTTTGAAGGGTGAGAAATATAAAGCTTTTTGAAAAAGCCAGGTTTACTTATAACAGAAATGTTTACATATGTCCACTAAAAGACAAGCACATTTGTAGCAGTCCTATAAATAGTAACTTAAACCAGGAAGAAACCTAGCTGTCCATTCATGGAAAAATGCATAAATATATTGTGGCATATGTATAAAATGAAATATTCTACTGCAATGAGAATGACCAAACTAAAACTATAATCAACAACATGAATGAATATCATAAACATAAAGTTCAGCAAAGTAAACCAAATACAAAAGAATGCATACTGTGTGGTTCCATGTATGTAAAGTTCACAAATAGACAAAACTTACCTACAGTGTGAGAAGTTAGGATAGTGGCTACTTTTTGGAGTATAATGAGTAGAAGGAGTTGCAAAGGTATTTTGGCATGCTGATAATGATTAGCTATGAAGCTATAAAACTGTGACTTTTATACTTTTCTATCTGTATTTTTCTCCAATAAAATTATATTAAAAGTCTAGGAAGAAAATTATAAAAGAAATAATAGAATATTGCACAACTAAAGGATATGTGTTTTTAAGATAAATGGAACCACAAACAATCCAGGTCAATGAAGAAAAATAGAAGCATATTAAGATAGATTATCATGAAATTTAGAACAAAAGGGAACAAAAATCAAAATCTATCTGGAAAAAAAGATTACATAAAATAATCAGAAAATAGCATAGAACATCTCAAGAGCAGCACAGAAAATCTAGGAAATAATAGACCAATGTCTTTAAAATTTTAAGGGTAAATGATCCTCAGCTGACCCTTTTATACCTAGTCAAATTATCCATCAACATTAGGATAAATTTTGAGGTCAAGTGAGATCAAGAAAATTCTCAAAATTTTTCCTTTCCATATGCCTTTACTTAGAAGTTACTAGAAACTATGATCTATAAAATTGAGGAAATAAACCATATATTGCAAATTTTAAATTTTAAATTGCAAAGCAGGTCACTATAATGTCTTCCATCTCATGTACTCTCTGCAATATGAACTTACCACACCTTCACCAGGAATCAGAGTCTATTTCTATGCCCACTTCAGTTTGGCAAGCTCTGTGACTGCTTTGACTAACAGAATATTGTGCAAGGGAAGCATGCTAGCTCCACGAATAACTCTTAACTGGTAAGGCAGCTGTCACTTCAGAAACCAGCTGTGATGTAAGAAGCGCTGAGACTACCATGCTGTGAGAAGAATGAACTATAGGGAAAGACAGTGAAGAATGGGAAACTTTGTGAAATGTAGAAAAGGCCAAGAATATTAATATAATATGTGAGTGAACAATCCATTTTGAAAGTAGAACCTTAAGCCCAAGCCATTCCAGATGTTACTGGGTGCATCACAGACAAATCCCTTGCCAAGCTCTTCACTAATTCCTGACCTTCAAAAAACAGAATATTTATTTTAAGCCACTGTTTTAGGAATGGTTTTTTGCAGAGTAATAGATAATCAGATCACTAAGAAAATAAAACACAGAAATCTGAAACCCAGTGCAAGAGAAGGGAGAGTGGAAAGGTCACTTTCCAGGAAGATGATAAAGAGGGCACTTGGAAGAAAACTGTCCAAAGGGCATCTAGCTCTAGAGAGGAAGACTCCAAAACGAAAATAAAACTAATAGAAAAAAAAGTATATTTGTATACATTCAGATGAGACTTTCAATGCTTTCTGAGAGAATTTCAGGTTATCTTAGAGGAACATAAAAAAATAAACATAAAAACAAAACAAGTGTTGATTACAGAATAAATACAGTGTGAAAAAGGGAATGTAACAACAGCTAGCTTCATATATTAGATGTCAGTTATATCATTATTAAAATGTAGATGATCATATATAATGCAAATTGGAAATTTTAGGGCCTCATAGAAATTTAGGAAGAAAATTTATGTGGTTATATATTTGGTGGGGGATAAGTCTTAGAGTTTTTCTAGGAGAGCTAAATTCTCACATTCCTATAGGAAGTACCAAAATAAGATGGTTGTATACAATTCTAAGGGTAAATACCAGGATAAATAGCTGACATAATTCAAAGTTTTTGCCTCATGATCGTGGAAGTTAGAGATGAAGAGGAATCAGGAAAGAAATTAATCTTTTTTATTAAAGACTACGTTCATTAAACAAATACATGTTTTCTTTTGATAAATTTCTTATTCTGAAATTAAGGAAAAGATATGCCAAGCAAATAAACACCAAAAGAAAGCAACATTTCTGATAAGGAACAAAGAAGCATATTATATCAATACAAGAAAAAATATGTGAACATATAAAAATTGTGAATATAGGTATAAACAATATCTTACCCTCAAAATATATAAAGCAAAATCTGATAGAACATCTGGCAGAAACATAGAAATCAACAAATACAGTAGGGGATTTTATTATTCTCCATCTCATGCTAAGATTGATAAAATAGAAAAAGAAAAGCAAAGATATGGAAGACATGAAAAATATTTGAGCAAAATAAGTTTAAATTAACCTCTGTAGAAAGTCATTACATCAGACTATATATGTATATTTGGATCATACACAAAATATTGACAAAATGAATTTTATACTAAACATTAAATTTGAAAGAATATCATGGAGGCTCACAAAACAACACAAGGGAAGGCCTGTCAATTTCAACTGGGAAAGATACAAAGAGTCACTTTTAGATTTAGAGAGTTTATTACTTACACAGATAGTAAAAAAGAAGAATAAGCCACAGGTGCCAGCTTCCTTGGTCCCTGTTCAACACACTAAAAAGGATGATACTGAAACAAAAGGGGCTGAATGACTGCAATGTGAGTATGGGATACCATTTTGTGAAAGGAGCCAAATCTAGACTGCAGCTAAGTAGTTTTATATTCTGTTGTTCTATTGTGAAGGAGGTGGAGCAGAGAGCCTCATAACCCATCAGACCCAGGAGGTGATGAACAACTGTCTGGCAATAGCCTTTCAGGGCAGATAAAGAGGTAAGTGGGAGGTGGCCTCACAGCTGCTCCTCAGAGGCCTCCTACACTCCCATATCCTGAGAGAGCATAAGGTGTGCTGCCAAGACTCAGACAAGTTGCATTTCAAGCTCTGCATTTCAAATGAATACATTCAAAGTCACCAGGTGGTATGGATGAACCGTACCCCTACAATTATGTTCTCTGTGAAAAATCAGCTAGAGTCAAAAGCAATACAAAATATCACATATTTGGAAACTTTAAAAAAATATATCCTTAGGATGAGAAATAAGTCATGAGGGAAATAATGACTTAGAGCTCAATGCCAAATATCTGGATAGTATGTAAAGCAGTGTTTTTAAAAAGCAAAGATAAAGCTTCAAATATATCAGAAAACAAGAAAGAACAAAAATATAAACTAAATATTTAACTCAGAAAGATTGAAAAGGAGGAAGAAAATAAATTCAAAGAAATAAAAGAGAAAAAATATTTCTATAAATAACCATTTACATCTATATTGTTAAACTGATGTCTCCAAAATGAACCCATTACTAGATAATCCCCATGGTAATCTGTAAACAGTGAGAAATCTGGTTCCCCCACCTGTCGCTACCTAGTCACTAAATTGTTCAATTTCAGTATCCTTATATACCAGTATCAGAATTATTAACCTGTACTCCCATGGGAAACAACTTCACAGCTAGAGTATAGCACTAATGTGCAGTACCTTTTGCCTTTAGTCTTACAGGCTCCAATCATGTCTGTATATCTATATATTGATAAATATGTGTATATGTGTAGGTTAGTATACAGACATAGCATTCTTTACTCTGTCAGCTGAGATAGCCTAGAAAATAATGACACCCCCACAGCAACAGACACACCTACAACCCATATCTTGTTTTCCATCATAATACCATTCTCCAATAAAAGAAACTAAAGCTCCTTCGGGAAATGGCTGAATACAGGACAAAGGTGGATGTATACAAGATGATCCTGGAGCATCGTATAGTATCAGAAAGTTTAAAAAGTGCTAAAAACAAAAACAAACAACAACAAACTTTCACATTGATGAGGGTATGTCAAATAGGCACAGGAGCCAACTAAAAAAAAATGCCCAATGGGTAAAGCTAAAATAATTTTGGACAACAAAATAAGTAAATTAGATTATAACCCAATGTGTAAAATAAATATTTATGATTCAATATTGATATAAATAAATGATTGAATAAATAAATAAGGCAAACAAGACAGATGTCCATAAAGAATAATTCCAAATAAATTGTGTAGCTACTTCACACTAAAGGAAGTGGAACGTAAATCCTTACTCCCTAAGTATGATCTGCATATTGTGACTTCCTTTCAAAGAATACATGGCAAAGGGGAAAGAGAGTTACTGTACTGTAAAGGAATCTTCAGCCAGATGATCAAACTCAATATTAACAGTCACTAATCATGTTGAAAGTATGTATGTTCTCTTGATATAATATGATAAAAGTGGCACTTAACTTCTATGATCTTCTTCCCCACAACTCATAGCACCAGTCTAATCATGAGAAAAAATAAAATTCTAGTAGAGACTATCCTATGATATATCCTTCAACATTATCATAAACAAGGAAATTCTGAGAAACTGTCACAGCCAAAAGGAAACTAAGACGTGGCAAATGAATGTGATGTGGTATCCCGGAACAGAAATAGGACATTAGGTAAAAACTAAGGTACTCAATAAACTATAGACTTTAGTTAATATAAAAAAAAGAAAGGACATGACAAGGAAAGAAAATAAGACCCACAGAAAAGAAGACTAATGTGATTAATTTGTGTCCATCCAGATAGTTCAGGACAGTCCCTTTATCCCAAAGTCCTTATACTTAATCACAACTGCAAATTACGTTTTGCCATATAATGTAACAAATTCACAGGTTCCAGGGATTAGTATATGGGCATCTTTTGGGGGACACATTATTCTTTCTGCAACAGAGATATATAAAGAAAACTTGAATACATAAAAATACCTATATTTATGAGTGGAACATTTTAATATTTCCCCTGCATTAATCTATATAAATGCAAGGCAATATCAATAAAAATTTTGTTGGATTTTGGAATAACTCAATAAACCTATTCTAAGATATACATAGAAATAAGAATGACTAAGAGTAGCTAAAATAATTTTGAAAAAGAAGAGTGAAATGAAATGAAAGAAATTGTACTTCATAGTGAATGAATATAAAGCTTACATCAATAAATGCAATGTTGTTCTTGGGGAGAAACTGAAAAGTAACCAATGGAACAGAAAAGAAATTTCTTGAGTAGACCCATATAGATGATGAGAACTGCCATATGAGAAATATGGCATCACAAACAACTGAAGCAAGGATATTAATAGATTTCCTTATGGATAATGATAGAAAATTTTCTTGCTGCATGGAGAAAAGTGGTTTGGGATGCCTAATTTACACCATTGAAAAAGCCCCAAATGGGCTAAGACTTAAATTTAAAAGGTAAAGTCTAAAGCTATTAAAATCATATTTGAAATAATCTTCTAATTACATAGAAGATTAGGATGTCTTGAACAATACCTGAAAACAGAAAACATAATGGGAAAAGTTATGAATTTGACTACATTAAAAATAATCATTTTTTAAAATGCAAACACATAGAGATTGAGGTAAGATGTTTGAAATACCCCAAATCAGCAGAGTATTAATATTTGGCATATGTAAACAAATTCTCAGATCAACTAAAAAATTATGGGAATCTCAGAAAAAGTTAAGCAAGAGACAGAAATAGCAATTTGCACAAGTGAAGCCTGAGTGGTTAAAAGATATTTGAAGAGATGCTTAGGCTCATTATTAATCAGAGAAAACAAGAGCACTACCTTCATATTGGCAAAAAATTAAAAATTATTTTTAACCAAGTGTTAGTAACAAGAACTGCTGGTGGGAGGGTCAACTGGTGTAGCCATATACACAAGGTTTTAGCATCTCTCTCTCTCTAACAAATTAATAACATGTATTATTAATAGATACATAGTATGTGCCAAGATCCAATTGCTATCCTCATGGTGCTTATATTCTGTTAGGAGCACCTAGATCTATAAGATCACACAATAAACATATTAGAGTGGAGGGTTGGATGGGGATTAAAAGAAAAAATTAATCAAATTAAATAAAATATAGGTTTGCATGGGCATAAACGATAGTGCACCATAAACTATGCCCCTAACAAATAAGATGAATCCTACCATTGTGAATCTGGGATTGCAATTTATAATTCATCATGAGACTTAAACAAAATTTTAGATGTTAGGAAATAAGGGCAACCCAGAAACATGTTTTACAGTCACCATACCGAGGCAACATCCATTAAAAGCAGAAAAATAAACAAAATCTGGTTGCTGCCAAGTAACAGAAATTTAGAAAGTGTCTGCCAGCTCTGATTTTTCTTAACAGTGCAGGAATCCCAGGAGAAGCTACTCAAGACAACATCTCTGACACATGTTTATAGCCAAAAGAATCCCCTCAATGAAATCAAGTGCCTTCTAAATTCATATAGAAAAATTCCAAGTTTTGTCATCAGGGATGTTTTTTCTCCCCAAATCAAACATTTCCTATGCCTGATGTACAGAAAAATGTAAAGATTGTCGATAGCTCAAAGTGTCCTACTCCTCCCAGGATGCGCACACAAGGAACATTGGAGATAAGACCCCACCCACTCAGCAGAACCTGGAGCGGCCAGATTTGCCGACCAGGGAATTCAGTTTCATTCAAGATAGTGACTAAATAAATGGATGCACCTGAAAATTTGCTGGTCCTATCAGATGCCTTAAAATTCTTGCATTCTAGTATGTACTTTATATTCTAATCTCCTTATTGATGTGAATTTCTTTTCTAGAGGTCCCTGTCTTTATTCTCATTTTGTAAATTTTATTACAATTTTTTGTATTAGAATGATGAAATGTTAATTAAGAGTTTAATAATAAGACCTTTTAGTATATCCAGTCAAGAAATCATAGAAGAGGAATGGATGTAACCTGAAGATTACAAACTCTGAGAAATGTTGCTCCTTCATTTCTCAAGTCTTTGGGTTGTGTCTTTGACATGAATACCTTTGAAGCTGTTTATATAGTTAGAGTTGCAAGCTGTTTTACGTAGACACATATTTGGAATATTGTAAATGTAGGTACGTGAGTATGTACGCCAGGCCAATAAATAAAAGGATATAATATATTAGAAATTCCAAATATATCCCCCACCAATCACCTGTGGGTAGGAATTGGTTGTTAGTATTCAGAGTGGCCTCCCCAAGACTGAGTATGAGGAAGTTTCTTTGCAAAGGTGATGTGCACATAAGGATAACATGATTGGCAGGTAATCTGATTGCTCAGGTTACTTCCAATGCCAATTCTAATCCAATAAACTGAATCAATAAGGTTCTCTCTTTGTTTTTTTTTAAGAAATATAACATTCTGTGATTTAATCAATTGGTTATAAGGTCTAAACTGTTTATTTTCTGAACCCTTTATTTTAGCTAACTTTGGTGGTTTTTAATTTCTTATAATCAAATAAACACTCAGTTAAGAAAAACAGGACTGGAAAATGTGTCACTGAGTACTATTGTCAGAATCTCCATACTTGCTTCCTGTCAAGTTCATGATGTCATGAAAACCTTTTTTTTTGTTGTTGTCGTTAGCTAACTAACCCTCTTCTTCCTCAAACCATTGGCAATGTTATTTGTTATACTGTGTTATATCTTACATTTTTACAAATACCAAAGATACAAAGACTAGTACTTGTTCCAAGGGAGGTTTCTGTTTGTGGCCATTATGTTGTGATTTTCTGTATCTGTCTGTCTGTCTCTCCAATTTTGGAGGCAGTGGTTTGCTCTGTGATCAGATTTTTCTGATGGATGTAAAAAGAGTTGTTGATGGATGTAAAAAGAGTTTTTTTTTTCAGTTTGTTCAGCTTTTTACTTATTAGAATGGAGTGGTAACTTGTAAGCTTTTTACATGTCAGAATGGAACCTGGAATTTCTAAATCTATAAGCTTGCTTTTTATACTTAACTTCGTAATACAATTTTACTAGTCTTATAAAATTAGTTGGAAATTCTAGCACCTTTTTTCACCTTCTTTTTGCTGGAACAAGTCTTTAAGAAGTAGTAAGTAGTAATTATTCATTCTTTAAATGTTTGGTAAAGAGTACTTGTAAACTAGTCTGGACCTGGGGGTTTTATGCTTAATGTAAATATTGCTCCAGGTTATATTTCCACGTAGATTAATTAAATTATTTGAGTTCTTTAGTTTTCTGCATTAGCCATAATAAACCTTTTTCAGTATCTCTCTTTCTCTCTCTCTCTCACACGCGCGCGCGCGCGCGCACACACACACACACACACACACACACACACACAACATAACCTCTGGGGTTTTGCACATGCTGTTTCTCCCTTTGGGATACTCTTCTCTCCATATATTTTCCAGCTAACTCTTATCATGCTTTGATTTTCTTTGATAACTCTTGTCTGCAGTCAACAGCTTCCACCAGGTGGTGGTAGTCATATGTTAATAGAAAACCGTGCCTCCCAGAAAGCCTTCCTTGACCTAAGTCAGATCAGATTTGTATGTTATATGAGTACATAAAATCCTCTACCTCTTCTCTCATGGTTCTTGTCACACAATATTCTCATTTCCTGTAGACTCACCAGTATGTTTCACTGTTGTTCATAATTTCCTTGAAGACGAGAATTTTATCACTTCTTGATTCCTCATAGATTGACATGTATTAAGTACTTAAAATATTTGTTAAATAAAATATTCTACAGCACTAGGCTATAGTTTTAAACAACAAGTGGTTAGTTTCTTCATATCTTTGCTTGATATTGACATTTGTGAAATTTTACTGTTCAGTCACACTTTAAAGCAGATAACCACTACCATCTGGTGGCAGTTATATGAATTACAATCAACAGCCTTGAACAAAGTGAATATGTTCTTCTAAACCAGTGGTTCTCACTTCAGGGAATGGGAAACCAGACTAGTGGGGAGATAGCAAGTAATATGCTTGTCAAATACTTAAAAGGTCAAATTAACACCCTATTTTAAAAGCATTATGAGTGAATTCAGTGGTAACTGCATAATCACATATTTTACTAGCAATCTCATAGTTCCAGTATTCTTTGAAGATATTTTAATAGGTGACTATGCATTTATTATTGCTATATTTTCCCACTGAATTGACTTTTTATCTTTATGAAATGCACCATTTTATCTCTAGTAATTCTCCTTGCTTTAAGTTATACTTTGATATTAGCTATTATAGTTACACTACTTCCTTTTGATTATTATTTACATGGTAGGGGTATCCTTTTCTATCATTTCACTCTGAACCGATCTGTATCCTTATATTTAAAGTTTGTGACTATCACTCTACTCGCTCCCCTGGCTCTCTACTATGTATCAGGTGGTCCTCTTGAACTGGTCACGCTTACCTTCTCCGAGGGCATTCAAGATTATTATTTTGTAATGTCAGTGGGCCCACAAAGGTGTCTTTTGCCTTCATCAATGGGTGACATCATGTCTTCTGGTTTAGTTTAAGCTCTGACAGTCAAAGATGGATATTCATTGTGCAAATAGAATGTCCATTTTGTTCTGCACACAGACTCTTGTCGATCTTCCCTGTCTGTGGCCCTGTGGGGAAGGCAACAGTGTGGCCAGCACTGAGAGACGACATATTATAGGAATGCAGTACTTGTAGCCTACTGTGTTGTAGAGAAGATGTACATGGAAGATATGTAGTTTATGCAGTAAAGTCCCAATTGGAAATTTAACATGACCGGAAAACAAATTATTAATCATATTTTCCTGCATATCTTGGAAAATTGTCAATGATATTCAGTTATACTTTTTAGAAAGCCATTGAAAACTAGCATTCATGTGCAGCATAATGAATGATGTAGTTTCATAAGTAACAATGTAATCAGCATTAAGTCAATGGTATTAAAATTGCGGAGGCAAGATATGGTTTCAATACAAACAGATTCCCCAAAGCCACAACATTGTGCTTAGCAGTAAGATTGCCCTCTTTTTTTTTCTGAAAGTAGGAAGTATGCATTTAACCTGGAATAGTCATTTGACAATACAGGGCACCCTCACAAAAATTATTCATGAACCTAAACACAGGGAGATGGTGCTTGAATATTACAAAGAATCCTTGTGTGTACTGGCTGAAAAATAAATAAATAGATAAGTGCCTCATTTCTGTACACTATTAAAAAGAACTTTTATAATAAATCACTGTACCTTTCATAAACCCATAAATATTATAATACATTTTTAAATCATGTTACAGACATAAAAAAGGGCCCTGCATAAAATATTTGCCTGCTGCCCTGCTTGACTTAGAGGAGGCCCTGTTTGTAAGCATCTCTAATGAGACAATAGGGGACTTGTTCAGGACATGGATCATAGAGGGAAAATATCTCTAACCGATCAAGATATAATTAAATAGAGCAAATTGTAAATTTCTCTGAGAGTTATGGCAGTGATGAATACACACATTGATGATGCCCACAAATTAATGGAAAGTACAACTTAGAATTTCAGCAAAAGGATAGCTTGAGCACAGACCTCTGATTTGCACACCCTCTGAAGTTTTTTCTAGGGTAATGCAATATGACATTTTAGAAAAGGAGAAACTATGGGGATGAAAAATGATTCAGAAATTATAGTGCCAATCTACTCTATTGGAAGAAGATACTCAGGTGATTATTATAATTAAATGACAATTGAAACAGAGGAGAGATTTCAAAGTAGATAGTGATCAATAGAAGAGAAAAATTTTCCAAGCATTAAATCAATCTATCTACCTACCTACATATCTAAAATGACTATGGTTTTGAAATAAATTTTAAAAACTCTTTGAATATTTAAGTAGCATTATGAGGGAAAATACTAATAGAAGCCTAAAATAAAAATTTTACATTAAATCAAAGAAAGTAGAAATAACAAAATGAAAAAGAGAAGGGCAGAAATTAATAAAATAGACAAACCTAAAATAGAGAAAAACCTTAAAGTCAAAGATTGGTTGTTTGTAAAAAGTAATAAAGTTGCTAAACTTCTACAATGATTAGTGAAGGGAAAAAAGAGAGAAGGAACAAACTACTAATACTACAAATGTAAAAAGGATAGGATACAGCTGAAGACATTACAAACTTTATAGCACAAGTTTATAAACAACCTTATGATAATACATTTCCAAATATATATGAAATGGACAAATACTTTGAAAAACACAATTTACCAAAACTGACATAGAGGAAAGAGAACATCTGAATAGTCCTTTATCTACTAAACAAATATAATCCACAATTAACATTTTTTGGCTAAGAAAACTCCAGGTGTAGAAAGCTTTGATGGAGAATTATTCCTAATAATCAAAGAAGAGATAATACTAATCTTAGTCAAACTACTACAGAAAATTAATAAAGAGGAAAATACTTCCAACTCATTTTATGAAGCCACAAAAATGATATAGTAAATCTAAAATTGAGCTAAAAGAAATGAAAATTCTAGGCTAATTTCTCTAAACATAGTTGAAATTTTTGTAAAGAAATATTGACAAGCCAAGTCAAGCAAAATGTAAGAATCACAATATATTATGACCAATTGGGCTTTTTTTAAAAGATAAAAGATTAGTTAACAATTTGAAAAAATGTAGTTTACTTCATTAATAGAACAAAGAAGGAAAATTATGTGTTCTTTTTAATATATGCAAAAAATATTTTTTATAATCCGACATCAACTCATAGTTTGAGCAAAAAACTCTTAGCAAACTAGACATAGAAGGGCATTTTCTTAATGTAATAAAGCTTGCCTACAAAATCCTAGAGCAAACGCCATGCTTTTCACATTGAAATTGGGAATGATTAGATACTATCAACACCTTTACTCAATATTATACTGGAAAACCTAGCCAGTGTAGTATAATAAAACAAAGAAATAAAAGTTATGAAGATTAAAGAAAAAATAAAAATCTTTCTTTGCTGAGGGTATGATTATGTACGCAATAATTAAAATTTATTTATTTTTGTCTGATTGGTCTGGCTAGGACTTCCAGTACTGTGTTGAATAGAAGTGGTAACTGACAGTGGGCATACTTGTCTTCTTCCAGTTCTTAGGGGGAATGATTTCAACTTTTATCCATTTAGTATGATGTTGGCTGTGGGTTTGTCATATATGGCTTTTATAATTTTGAGATTAAATTGTTGAGAAACCTGCACTGCTTTTGTTGTATCCCATAGATTTTGGAAGCTTATGTCCTCTTTTTTCAGTATGAAATGTATATAGAAGCACTTAAGTGTCCACTGATGAATGAATAGATAAACAAAATGCAGTGCATACATACAATGAAATATCGTTTGGTATAAAAAAGGAAGGTAATTTTGACACATTGTACATCATAGATGAATTTTGATAGCATTATACTAAGTGAAATAAGCCAGTCACAAAAAGACAAATTCTCTGCAATTCCATTTATATGAAATACCTAGAGCAGTCAAATTCATAGACAGAGAAAGCAGAATGGTGATTGCCAGGGGATAGAGGGTAAGGAAGAATGGAAAGTTTCTATTTAATTGGCATAGATTTTCAGTTCTGCAAGATGAAAAAAAAAGATGGGAGGAGAGTATAAAGGCAAGCCAAAGAATGGTAAAAGCTACAACTGACAAAGATTTTATTGAATGATAAATAAAAAGCACCTATAAATCCATAAAAAAAAGACATAAAGCCAATATAAAAATGAGCAAGGGACTTGAACAGGCATTTATAAAAATCCAAGTGGTCATCAAATGTATAAATTGTTCAACTTCATCAGCTAATAGGAAAATATAAATTAAATCCATAATGAAATACCATAACACATCCATGAGAATTGCTAAAACTAAAGAGACCGAAAATCTCAGATGTTGATTGGAATTTGGGGAAATTGAAATTCTCATATACTTCTAATGGGACTGTAAACTCATTACAACGTAATAATAGATACAGACAACTTCCTTGAAAATTGTTTAGCAATATCCACTAATGCTGAACATATGCCTACTCTATTACTCAACAACTCACTCCAAGGTATATAACCAACAGAAATGCATATATATATGTATATATATATATATTCACATATATATGTAAAATGTGTGTGTGTGTGTGTGTATTTACCAAAAGATGAAAGACACGTTTAAGAAGATTATAGCAGCAATACTGAAATGATTAAAAATTTCAAACAATCTAAAGACTTATCTATATTAGACATACTAGAATTCTATACAGTAGTGAAAATAAGTGAACTATTGCTACACAGATAGTATAGATGAATGTCACAAATATAATGTTGAATAAAAGAACCCAGAGGCAGGAATACATTCTGTGTGATCTCATTTACATGAGGCTCGAAAACAGACAAAACTAAATTATGAGGTCAGATGTCAGCATCATGGTTAACTTTGGCAACTGGAGAAGAAACAATAATCGGAGGTGATGTGAAGGAGGATTCCAGGATGCTAGTAGTATTCTAGTTCTTGCTATCCAGATTGGTTATATCACTGTCAACTTGGGACTTACTCTTCAAGCTATACACAATTATGATTTTTGTACTTTTCTGTAAATATATTATTTAATAAAAATATTTATTGATATAAAAGAAGAATTTATCCTTGGCGTAAAGATAAGACATATGTGGATCATGGCAATAAGGAAAAAATAGAGTTGGAAACATCAAGAATGGCTGAAATTAGAGAGAAAAAATGAATTCGGTGATGTGTAGGTTGGTCAAAGTATGCATTTCAGGCAAGGGAAAAGCAAGAGCTAAACCATGCACGCAATAAAGTAAAGTAGCTACAGACTAGTACTGTTCACCTTAATTATAGGTGGTGTATAGGGATTTCAAGATAGATGACAGTAAAAAAATAAGTAAAGGTTAGCTTAAGAAGGGTCAATACACTATTACATGAATAGCAGTATATCTGAATAGTATTTCCTCCTTTTGTCCAGTTGAGAACACAAATCTCAGAGCAGAATTTAAAATGGAAACATAGGCAACCACTTCTCACTATTTCTATCAACAGTTCACCAGCTGACCTATTAATTTTACATTGTACACATACACTTACATGTACATGAATGGTGAGCTTGCATTTTCTTATGAAACTATTTTTGTTTTAAGGAGCCTATCTAGCAGTCACAATGTGACAAAGTCCAACTTTCTAAATAGAATGATGTGAACAAAAAAAAAATTAAAAAGAGCTCTGAGGTGTTGGAATATTTAAAAGTGAGACAGTGTGTAGCAATGGCCAGAGATCTGAACCCCATCAGCTGTGATGGCCAATCTCACTATCTCTGCTAGTTTTCCAGGTATAAAAATTCTATTGAGAATAAAAAGGAAAGGAATATATATGAGATATGGATGTAAAAGACATTAGGGAGGTGACTCCACAGGGCTTTATTAATTGTGAAGGTTGAGGTGGAGCATAGATTTAAAAATTATTCTGAGATTTTTTTTCAGCTGATAATCAGCACAATTGGTTGATAACCAGAACAATTAGTGTTTATGAAAAAGACAATATCCTGGGAAGTTCTCAAATTGGAATCCTCTAGTTGACTGAAAATTTATACTTTTCAGTCATCTTGGAGCTTGTTGCAAAGGCTCAAAATTGTGTGTTCTTGCATATGGAAGAAATGGTTAAAACAATGGAATTGAGTGCTATTCTGTGAAAGGAAATGGAGATAGATATACAAGATATGTGCATATAAGGTTATTAAGTATGAAATGTCCAATTTCCTTAAGTACTAAGTCTGACAGTTGATATCTCTGACATTTCACCTTGACACTTCTTGTTTTATTTTTATCTGAAGGTACATCTTCTTTCTTTCAAAGGCATGGTTTTGCTTGTGATTATCTTTCAAAATTTTTTTAGAGCAATTTCTGTGAAATCATGAATAAGTCAAAAATTTGTGTTATTTTTGAATATGAGTTCCATCATGGAACCAATGCTGTGCAGACAGCTCAAACCATCAACGAAATGTTTGGGAAGAATGTTGCTAATGAACACACAGTACGGGGATGGTTTGAGAAGTTCTGTTCTGGTGAGTTCAATCTTGAAAATGAGCCTCGTGGGTGACCTGAGACCAAGGTGGCTAAAGATGAGTTGAAAGTTGTAGTAGAAGTGAATCCATCTCAACCTAGGCATGAATGAGCAGCAAGATTTGATGTTACTATTCCAACAACATTGAATCATTTGAACAAATTGACAAGGTAAAGAAACTGGATAAATAGGTACCCACATGAATTGCACAAGTGTCAGAAGAGAAATCGTCTCGAAGCTTGCCTTTCTTTGCTGTCATGACATAATGGAGAACCATTTCTACACCATATTGTTACATGTGATGAAAAATGGATTCTTTTTGACAATTCAAGCATTTGGTACAATGGTTGGACAAAGATGAAGTGCCACAACACAGTCCAAAACTGAATATTCATCAAAGAAAGCTAATGGTGTCTGTTTGGTGGTCCAGTGCTGGTATTATCCACTACAGCTACATGAAACCTGGTCAATCGATTACAGCAGATGTCTACTGCAACCAACTGGATGAAATGATGAGGATACTTGTAATTAAGCAGCTGAGATTGGTCAATAGAGACAGGCCAATCCTCTTGCAAGACAATGCTTGACCACATGTCTCACAAACCAGGCTGCTCAAACTACAGAAGCTGGACTTGGAAACTCTCTGTCATCCACCATATTCACCAGATTTTATACCAACTGACTACCACTTATTCCAGGCTTTGGACCACTCCCTGTAAGGAAAAAGATTCAATTCTCAACAAACTATGGAAAACACCTTTCGTGATTTCATCGCCACTCACTCTCTAGGCTTCTTCATGACTGGCATAAGCAAGCTACCATTAAGATAGCAAAACGGTGTCAATAGTTTAGGCACATACTTTGATTAATTGTACTGTTTCTTGTTTGAGATATAATAAACTAAACTTTTCATTTGAAATAGGAAATTTCATATTTAATGACTCTATATACATTTATAATGAAAGTATAGAGAGAGAGAGAGAAAGAGAGAGAGAAATATTGAAATCAATATCTTGGGAAATATAGTCCAGAAAAATCTAAAAGAAGGAGGCTATATTTCACACACCTACATCTTAGACACCTTGGTATTCTGTGAATGGCTTAGTACAGTGCTCTATGCAAAAATTATGCTTAACAAATAGTTATTAAATTTATGGAAAATTCAAACAGATTTGTTCTGAACCCTCAGTCCATAGCAGGATAACATAATGAATTGGGGAATTAAAGAAAGAAACATTGCTAGTGGCAGGCTGAGAGAAGTTATAATCAATAAGAAAAATAATAAGAAACAGAATAACTACGAAAGGCAGCAATAAATACTATAAAAGCCTAGCAATTCTGTGGTTTGGTGTGGGGAGCAAATGCTCATCCTAATGACCTAATAGTTCATAAAGGGATTACTGGGTTCCAACATGGGACCCAGTAGTGGTAGATATGCCCAGGGAACATTGAGAAAGCAATGCAACCTAAAGGCCTTTCCCTTTGTATTTTAGTGAAGTCACTCCAAAACGGTATACAGTAAAAAGAGTAGAAGTAGTGAGATGAGGATTAAGAAAGACTGATTTGAATTTATACATGTATATATATAAAATCATAGTCATTAAATATAATGCCTTCTTTTATCAAAGCTTTTACCGTTCTTACAAAGAAAAAAGGATCAAATGACTAGCAATCAAGGCTAAGTCTTGAGAATAACTTCTCTTTATGAGCCTATTTTTCTCTGTCTCTCACTGTTTCAGTAGAGTAGCACCGAAGGCTTAGGGGGTGGGGAATCTGCATCCTCAAGACCATTTGTGGCCCTCCAGATCCCCAAATGTAGCCCCTTGACCAAATCCAAATGTCACAGAACCAATATTTCTAGTAACGGGATTGGTCAAAAGTCTACACTCAAGGATCCAGAAGGCCACATGTGGCCCTGAGGCTGTAGGAATACACATACATATTTTGGCACTTAGTAATCCAAACTTTAAGTTTAAAATTTATTGGTAGAGAATACAGTGTGTCCCAACAGCAGTAGATAGATGAGATCTTAGCTCTTCAAATAGCGTAATCATTGAAATATGATTAATAACTTTGTGCTTTAAATGGCATGATCTTTTCTACAGGCCAAAACTACATAGTTAAAAATGTTTTCTTTTTCTAAGCACTATTGTAAGTTATATTGTATGATTGACATATATAAAATATGTATATATAATATACTGTATATTATGTTGCAAAATGCTTCTAAATGGATAAATATGACTAACTCCCCCTCCCTTTATTTTATTTTTTGATCATTATCTAGTGGTCTTAGGGCCTCACTGGGTTAAAATTATACAAGAATTTGAACTTTATTTTTCTGCTCTCAGAGTCACATGATTAATAAGCATGGATCTTATTTATCATTTCAGATATATTTCCCTAACAAATTGTTCTATTCTTGACATTTCATCAAAAGCTACTATTTCTATCTCTTCCAGCATCCTATTATTTTCCTACATCCCATCTTCTTCATTTAAAAAAGAAGTAAGATTTATTTGGAATTATTAAAAAAGTCAATCTTGATTATGGAAGACTGGTGAGGTCATAAATGAAAGTTTCTCCAAGAAACATATGTTTGACCTAGATCGAAAGTTTTCTCTATAAAGAAATGTGCCCACATTCTTGTGCTCTGTTAACTTTGCATTGCTATAAAAAGTTAAACTAACGAAATCCCAGCAGAATATGTACATTGCGGCAGTTGCTAACGTAGCCCCTTTCAAATCCTCTAAATAGAAAAAAAAAGTTAAAAATATATTCTTTGAGGGCAGATAAGTTAGGGCCCTCCCAAGGCTTTCTAACAGTATTTTTGTGGCAGCAATAGATGACTGTAAGGAAGATATCTTGGATCTAAACTGAGAGTTGATTTGTAGGTAATAATTAATTGACTAGTATAAATGAAATTAAAACAGCACAGGATAAGCTCTTCTGAAGTTCTCGTTAGGTGTCCATGAGGAAGAGTAGCCTCAAGGAGAACTAAAAATGAGGAAATTAAATTATATTGTCATATTCATCCCTTAGGGTGAATTCACTGTTGAGACAGAAAGAGGCTGGGAATAATTTGCTCACTATACAATTTTTCTTACTCGAACTTTATCTTTCCTCTGGGGTGATCTTTGAAACTAAAGCACAGAGGACAAATTTCAGAACAAGATTCAATTACTCTTTATTTGAGAAGTATAAAGTATCTAAATATATATTAATTTAAAGAGGCAGCCACTGGATGTCATTGTAATGCCATGAAAATAAGTTTCATAAATAAAACATTTATGCTATAAATTCGATAGCATTAAGCAAAGTTCAATCTTTATTATTTGAAACATCATCAAACGTGTGCTTTCAAGATTTGTTTTGTTTAGTGGTGACAGTGATGAGATATTCACTAAAGAATTTAAATACCTTATTATTATTATTATTATTATTATTTTAGACAGAGTCTCGCTCTATCTCCCAGGCTGGAGTGCAATGGTGTCATCATAGGTCACTGCAACCACAAACTCCTGTGCTCAGGCGATCCTCCTGTCTCAGCCTCCTGAGTAATTGGGACTGTAGGCATGTGCCACCACACCCAGCTAATTTTTCTATAATATTTTTTGTAGAGACGCGGTCTTGCTATGTTGCTCAAGTTGGTCTTGAACTCCTGGCCTCAAGCAATCCTCTCACCTCAATCTCTTGGCCTTCTAAAGTGCTGGGATTACAGGCATGAGCCATTATGCCTGTTCTAAATATCTTATTTAATTTGCTATGTTTCTATTTTATTAATCAACTAAGTAGAGTGAAAAATATTTTATGACCTTTCCATTACTATAATTAGGGTATTTAAGTAAAATTAGTTTGTTTCATTAACTAATAAGTGAGCATTTTATTAACTAAGATAGTTAGTTCTCAGTAGAACCAGAGAAATAATGAGGATGTGGGGTCCAGCCCATGGGAAACTTTCACTTTTCTTGGGGCTACTGGAGATAAATGATTGATGAGGACTGCAGGCATGCTGGACACTCATCAAGGCATCGAGATATTGTATCCGCTAACGAAGTTTATTTATCTTTACACTACTGTCAGATACCTCGTTTAGAGTAGCAGTTGCTCAGAAAAGCTTCCGATGAGTTTCCACAGTTTGAGCACAAATTTAACAAGTCAAATTGAATTCGTCTCTTTTTTATCCAGTTCAAAATTTTATCTCTGACGAAAAGCACCAATGAAAGAAAGGTTTGGGTGAGGTCATCTTTGTTCCATTTGAGGTCAGACCAGAAAGCTTAGGTATTTAGGAAGGTGACTCCCCTGTCTCTGGCACCCATATCTCCTTTTTAGAACCCATAATAAATCTATTATTTATTTATCTAAACAAGTTTGCAAAAATAAATTCAATGAAACCAGTGTTCTGCCAAGATTCTCTGTAAACAAATGGGCTCCATGGTCAAAATTTAAAAATCAAGCATATTCTTTGAAGCTTTTGGGACTTTATAATGAGCTTTGTAATATCAAAGTCTCTGAGAAGTCCTGCAGTAAAGTACCCTATCTAAATATGTTCAATATACATTTGTTGCATTTTAATTCCTATCATAATTCATCAGTTCTAACATGTCATCTATTATGACATACCTTTAATTTATTACTAGATTTTCTAGAGAGAAGCACCATGTTAAATATATACCCACAATTATTAACCATCATAATATTTAATTATTTCTAGACTTAAATAGCACTTTCTTCTTCAATAGAAATATCAAAGTGTTAGTCCAGACCTTCACATTCTGAAATAAAGATACTTTTGAATCACACGGGGTGGGAAGTTGTAAGGTTTCCTCCTGCAACATGATGTCCTTTTATCACGTTCAATTTTGATGTACCTTTTCAAAGACTGATTTTTGAGGGTGTTATTTTGGGTATTTTATTTCTCCCAAGCTCAATTCTGCAAGCTTTGGTGAATGCTTGTTATTTTAATCTTAGCATAAAGCACCAGAAAAAAAATACAGATCGCTATAGATTTCATACTTTTTCCTTAAATAACTGGTTCTCAAATTTTAGCATGGATCAGATACACCTGAAGGTCTTGTCAAAATACAGAGTGATGGGCCTCATCATCAGAAAGTCTGGGATGGTCCGCAAGACTGTGTATTTCTGTCAGGTTCCCAGGTGATGTGAATACTGTGTTTTAGGGACCATGCTTTGAGAACCCCTGCCTTTCATCTTTTCTAAATGGTTTGTTTAACCACTGCCTTAGATCATCTCCAAATGATTTGTTCAAGCATCTGAAAGCGGCTAGCTGCACAACCAGGAATAATAACCATGTCATGGCAGGGCGCGGTGGCTCATGCCTGTAATCCTAGCACTCTGGAAGGCTGAGGCGGGCGGATTGTTTGAGCTCAAGAGTTCGAGACCAGCCTGAGCAAGAGCGAGATCCCGTCTCTACAAATAAATAAATAAATAAATAAATAAAAAGAAATTATCTGGACAACTAAAAATATATAGAAGAAATTAGCCGGGCATGGTGGCACATGCCGGTAGTCCCAGTTACTTGGGAGGCTGAGGCAGTAGGATCGCTTGAGCCCAGAGTGTGAGGTTGCTGTGAGCTAGGCTGATGTCATGCACTCACTCTAGCCAGGGCAACAGAGCAAGACTCTGTCTCAAAAAAATAAAAAAATAAAAATAACCATGTCATAGCACTTTCTGCTAAGCTTATTTTCAGCTGATCAGATAAATTAATGGTCCATGGAACCCATTAACAATGTATGGATTAGTTGTAACTAGAAATCTTTTGTATGAATATTTGAGAAAAATTTTACTGTGCAAAAATCTTACATTCACTTTTCATACAGGCATAATTATATATTTGGAAAAGAAATTACATACATTCTTAAGGGACTTGTGTTTTAAAATGATACAAGATGACAAGGTGGCAGGAGCATTAATAAATGGCGTCAAGTGAAGCACCTCATTTCAGGACTGGTACTTTGGAATTAAATATCATTAATAGCTTTAGAATTGGTGCTTTAATGTTGAGGCATATTTGAGACAATATTTCTCTATTCCTTATTTAGTTAAATTTGAAGTTTATTTTTTTCTTTATTGAATGCCTTCATTGAATCACTGAAAGTCATACAGCATCTCCTGAAAGTCAGACTTTGAAAGATGAAAATTTGTTACCTGATTGATATTCCTTTGTGATGTACAGAATAGATTATGATTTCTTTTAGCTTTGAGAATTCTATTATCTATTTTATAGAAATTTGGCAATGTCTACTGTCTTTAATTGCATTGCTTAGTAAGTGACAAATATTCTGGATATATCTCAATGAGAAAATGAAACACAACTTTATCCTTAAGCGTCTTGAATCTTGAAGTTATGAAAATCTCTTGGTTGTTTCTTCATGGGAAAAATATAGAAATATAGTATTTTTATCCAGGGATGGGTGTTTAAATCCATAGCTGTATTTCAATGTTATTTTTGTTTCATAACTTAACTATAATGAAAACTTTAAAAGGACATTTTAAATGACTTTTAAGAATTTGAATATTAATATAAACTTCATGTGATTTTACCAATGTTAATAACTCAGATTAGGTGGCAATCTCTTCTGATTCCTTTTATCCACATCTGACGCTGTATAGGCACAAGGAATGGCAACAACATTCTCATCTGTCAAGAGATTGGCTGAAAAGATGTGAGAAAATGTATATACGTGTATCAGAAATCCAGAAAATATGGTATTTAAAAAACACAAATAGTGATCAAATTGATGTAAGTCATTCTTAAAATTTCAATAATTGTTAAGTAGGTGTTTGTGTACTCTGTTGCTTTTTTGCTTTATGTCTTTATAGAACAGAGATTACAGTACAGTTTTGATTATTGCCAAAACTGTTCAGTGGAGAGCTTCTGTATGAGTATAAAGTACTTTCATATCTTTACCTAATCTGAATTTAAAATTATCCAAAGAAATTTGTTTTAGGAAATAAAAATGATAGTAAAACAATTCAGAGCCTAGGTAACATGTCATATTACATATACATTGTAATGCATTTATAGTCACTAATTTCTATACAGACAAATAGATGATATAAAGGTTGTACCTACATTAAAAGGACAAGAAAAAACTTTAGAATCATTGCATGCAAGATACAATAAATTGAACAAAGAGATATAAACAAACTTGAAGCTTAGTAACAGAAAGAACTGTGGAGATCATCTGGTCTAAACTGTTCTACAAAAGAGAAATGTCAGATCCGGAAAGATTACCTGATTTCTCGAAAAGATGATTAAGTGGTCATGGATCATAAAGATCATACAGATGGTGGCAAAATAGGACTAGAACAAAAGACTTTTCTACTGAACTTTCTAAACTAATGTTTAATTAAGATGATATGGTAAATCCAACACATTTTCTTCTCATAGTTGACCACAGATTCCAAATATTATATTCTTTCCCCAAGGCCTTTTCTCTGTAGCCCCTTTTTCTTCTGTTCCCTTCTGCATAATACCCACTCCATGAGTTATCTCCTTTTTTTCTCTTCACGTTTCACATTCCTCAAGGAGGGGAGACATTCCACGGGCAAGGTGTGGTAAGGTGGGAAGGGGTAATGCTTACGAAATGGATGGGGGAGAAGATAGTGCTCTTGGGGAGTGAGACTGGGAGGGGAATCGTGGGGATGTAGTGTGACAATCCTGGACTGATGTGTTCATGCTTCTCTGCAAAGAGTCAGAAGTCATCCAGTTCCTCAAGGAGGCATCTCAAAAGCCTTCGCACTTTCACATCTTACTCATCTTGTGTGTGTGTGTGTGTGTGTGTGTGTGTGTGTAGGAGTGCTTTGTTCTTCCCTCAGCCTACAATACCCTAAATTCCTTAGAGTTGTAAAAGAACCTGGGATCACATAGCATGACATGGTACATATAGCAGAGATTCTATCAATTACCTGTTGATGGGTTGATTTATAATTGTATGTACAGGGTTTTTATTCTCAGATTTGGAGTACAGGTTTATTCTGATTAATTGTCTTAAAGGAAAAATTATTCCATTCATTATTTTACTTATTCAACAAATATTGAGTGCTTCTTACTGTGCTGATCTCTGAATTTGCAAAGATTTTACTGCCTCTACTACATCCTCCACCACCACTGACGAAGCTGATGGTGCTGCTCCTGATATTAATAATAAGGATAAAGATAATGATTGCTAACATTTATTTAGTGCTTATTTTCTCAGGTATTGCACTAAGTGCTTTATTCATATCATCCTTAAACAAATACAGGAAATAGCTCCTATTATAATCTTCATTTCATAATTGAGGAAACTAAAGCATATTGTCCGGTGTCTCACTGCCAAATAGCTGATGAAGATAGGGTAAGGTGACACATCATGGTTTAAGTGAATCATGTAGGGTCTGGATCCCAAGCAGTTGAACTCTAGAGCATCTATGCTGGAGCCCTTATGTTAGAAAGAGCAACTCTGCCCTCCAGGAGCTTACAATCTAGAGGAGAAGCAGGACACATGATTGAATCTGGTATGCACCAGTCGCAGTTTGTAAATTAAGTTCGATCAATGTACAAAGAGCTGTCCCTGGAAAAGTTATGGAGGCGTCACAGAGCAGGTAAAATTTGATGTTTAATAGGAGTTCTTAGCATATTTTTCATTCAATCCCCTTGCTAGTCTGACAAACATTTCACAGAGAATATTTTTAAATTCATAGAATGAAATACATAGAAATATAATCTGTAGGGAAATATAGTCATCTACAAAATAAAAATAAAATTTCCATCTACAAATATATGTGTTTATTAATTAATGCATTAAGTAACAAGATCTAGTGGTGGCTCTAATAATTATCCTAACTCAAAGAAGTGAACAACCTAAATGTTTTTGAGATATCTGTAAAAATTGAAACCTGTTATAAAAATATCTATGATTTCTGTTGGTGATGAAGTCAGAGGTTCTGTTAATGATACTAAGGTTTGCAGCCTACACTGAATTTTGAAAGATATGTTAAATTTCAGTTAAGGGATGGTAAAAATAAAGATATAATTTTACTTCCATCCAACTCACAATACATTGAATTCTATTCATGATCTATCTAAGGTCCATGGAACTCAAGTTAAGACTCCCTACAATAATGAAGGGGCATTTATCATACAAATAAAGAAAGCATAACCTGCTATGCTGATTTGGAAAATGCTATATTAAGAGTTATATTGAGTTTACTTGCAGTCAAAAGTCCTTCCCCAAAGCATAAGCAACAGATTATTATTTTCACACCACGGACTGTAAGAATGGCCTGCTGAGAGGCACCATTAATTAAGACTGAACAGTAGGCAGATTTGCTTTCTAAAACTTTGTTCCTCTTTCTACAGCCAACTTAGAATTTACATGCTCTTTTCAGCACTATCCTGAAAATTTCAGTGTCTTAGCAGTTTTATTTTTAAGGCAAACATTTGATCCCAATGAAACATAGTTTCTACTTAAGTAGTATCTACAATATGGGAAAGAAGACCAAGTATTTGCTAATAAAAGTAATCCCTGATCACACAGGGACCAGCATTCTGACCACAGACTGAGTGAAGAGATTGAGTGAATGCCTATTTTGGACTTTGGAGGCATCTTGGAAGGGCTGATAGAAGATAAGAAAGAGGAGTAGAGGTCACTCTCTGATGGCAAGGTGGCCACTGGAATGTACTCGACATCACTGAACCTGAATGTGCACACACTCACTTTCCATCCAGCCGCCCGCTGCCAGGTTTTGGTGTTTTCTGGGATGTTCCCCACAGCACATGCAAAGGCTCCACGTAGTTCATTAAAGTTTCTCACCTCTTTTTGCTCACCCTCATCTTTGGAGGTGTAAATTAGAGAGGCAGATGTACAATCTGGGAAGTTTTCCAGCTACGTATTTAGAACGTGAAATGTGCAGCACTGTGGGCGTTGAGCAGAGTTTTTCAGTCTGCCACACAGCCAGACTCAACGCCAAGGAAACCCCCCAAATGGCCCCTGAATGCTTGGTTCTAGAAGAAAATAGCAACCCTCATCAGGACAGGCCATGGTTTGTGTATTATTTTTATTGTATAATGAATAACTTTAGAACACAGTGAGAGAAAAAGAGGATTCTTATTGAAATCTGGGAAGCCCTGAATTATCTGGCTAAATTATATCTATCAGGAGAAGGATTTAAAGATTTTCTTTATTGTACACCAAGGAAAACGTTAGATACCAGAAGGCTGAAATGGCATAAGAGCATACTTACTTATATTTGAAAAGTACTTTCCAGTTTGAAAAGTGCTTTCAAATAATTTTTTTCCTATTATTCTTACAAAATCTTACTCTGTGGATTTGAGGTTTCCACAATTTCATAGAAAACCAGACTCAGGTTAAATAGTTCAGCTAATGACATGAAGACATGTTATGGCAGAATTCTGTCTCAATGTTTTCATTCATGAAACTATTAAAAAAAAAACACCATTTGTTCGGAGAACAAGAAGGGAAATAATACAGAACTCCGTGATCACCTAATTTTCTCTACAATTTCCTAAATACCTAGTGTGGAAAGGAGTTACCTGAGAAACAAAAACAGTCAACTATGAATGGAGTTTGAGAGCAGCCTCAGCAAGACCCCGGAGGTCTGGAAAAATTGCTCCTATGAGTGGGTTTTAGTGTATAGAGATCTGTTTCCATTTCACACTTTTTCTGCATAATTGAGTTGCTCTAGTCTAAATTTATCTGGTCTTCTTTTATTCTAAATTGTAAAAGGTCAGCCTCCACTGATGGGGAAAAATGCTCTATTTTTTTTTTGTCTTTCAGGTGGGCAATTCTGGGATGAATTCTGCATTACTTTCCAGAGGCTTCCAATAGGATTGACGTCCAGTTGCCTACTGTAGTAACCACCTCAAGAACACACCCTTTTAATTACATTCCCTTCTTTCCTTTTTCATTTTTTCTAATCTTTTACGTTTCTTCTCTGGGGTCACTTCCCAAATCAGCCAGTTGTATAAAGGCTTTTGTTTCAAGCTCTCCTTTCTTTTTTTCTTTTTTCTTTTCTTTTAGCTCCTCATCAATCAACTTGATCAAGCTCTGCTTTCTAGGAGAAACCGAGGTTAAAACACAGGGAACTATGAGTCTTTGGTTTTAATTACCTAAATTTCTCTATCGGCTCTATGTTAGAAGAGAATTCTCTTGCTGTGTTCTATAAACTCCAAGCACTAATGGCTGAACCAAAACACCTAGGAAAGAAAGTGAGTACCAAATGCTTCCAACTTTGAAAGAAGCCAGAATCAATGGAGCGGGTTTCAACTGCTCACAATCTACACTACAAAGTTTCAAGACCACATTCAAGTGTTATGTTCTTTCCATTTCCCATAATTAGAGCTCTGAGGGGCGGGGGGAGGGGGGGAATGGAAACACCTTCTGCCCTGCAACTTTCCCCAGCACAGATTCAGCCTTAAGGCAGATTCCCTTTCAATTTTGTAGGATCCCAACTGAGGACTTTACTAATGTGCTCTAATCTATTTTTACCATAAAATTCAGCTTGCCTTTCTTAGCACGATGCATTCCAAGTGAATGCAGTTGGAATTCCCAGTCTCCTTTGACTTTTCTCAGGCAGCGGAACAATGCAGCATTGTTCCCGACAGCCACATTGCCACGGGCGCCTCCCCGGAACCACGAAGTCTGCATTAGTCAAGCAGCGATCAATGCCTTCTGCCTGCTCTGCCGGCACAGACGCACTGGCTTTGGGAATGACGGCCACAGTGCTACCTGTGAACTGAACAATTCTGACTTATGCTACTCTAAGAAAAAGATAAATTCCCAAACTCCTCATTCTGTATTTAAATAACTATCGGTTAACTTATTTTTCCTCCAAATATAGAAATAAGTCATATGATCACCTTGCATTATGATATTACTCACAAAAATTTTGAGAGCCGGTCATTTAGCTGCTGTCTTCATTCCTGTGCTCCAGAGGAAATCACTGGGGCAAAGTTTTGGGGTTTTAAACATGATCCTGATCTCTGGAAACAGCTTAAAAGGTTTGGCTGTTGTATTTTTTTGTCTGCTGTTATAATGATGCTTTATTTAAAATTTTTTAACTCAGCATAAAGACATTTCATTTTAATGCACATTTGGACTCGGGAACAAAAATAAACATCTGACAAAAATGGTGTTCTATTGCAAAGTCACAGTATTTCTGATTTTAAAAATCGGACGAGAATTAAAAAATTATTTTTAGGTGATGGTAGTACATCAGAAGTAAACAAAACCACTCGTCATCTTATTTTTTAAACATGAGAAATGACAGGTTTCGTGGGTTACATTTAGATCAAGTATAATCATAAATACTATTTTTCTTCAAACAAAAATGTTTTTGAAAAAAATTTTGCTATTTTTGAAAGCAACCACTAGATGGTATGCAAATACTCTTTCTTCAATTCTGGCTCTACTGTTTTTAGATTTTTAGAATATGAGACGTAACTTGTGTGTGGATGTTCTGATGTGACACTGTTCTTGTCTTTGCCATGAGGGATAGGAAGAAGAAATGCTGCTTGCATTAGGTATTTTTAATTAATTATCATCTGCTCTATAGGACCATGTGATGGTCCTATAGAGCAGGACATGTACATGTGATGATGATATTTTGACTTTTTAAACTCTAATTTTTTCATACTGTTACTTTAGTATACCCAAGAATCAAATTTTAAACGATGAGATTTAAAGATTAGATGCAATTAGCAAATGTACTTCATACCTAAGAGTTCTTTGGACTTAAATAACTAAATATATTCTACATTAAAGATTTAAAAAAAAACACTTAGAGGTTTAAAAAATGACATAATTGGGAGGGGGGAGGAGGGAGCAGGGGACAGGTATATGTGTACACAAAAAGTGCAATGCGCACCATGCAATAGGATGGACATATTTGAAACCTGGACTGAGGGGGGGAGGGGGGGCAAGGGCAACACATGTAACCTAAACATCTGTACCCCCATATTATGTTGAAATAAAAAAAAATGTTTAGCAACATGATTCATACATTTAAATAACTAATTGAAATCTTAAAAGGGTTACCTCTAAAATGCCTTTCTTCTCAAGACACAATCTCTCCCACTACTTTCCTGAAAGTGAGATGTGGTAGTTCAGTAACTTTACCTACACCCTATTATGTGCTCTGCAATTTCCATTTAAGCATCAGAGTTCTATTTGCTCTATAAAAAGCAAGAAGACACCTCAGATTCTTAAGCTCATTGTCCAGCAAAGAATTCATCAAGGGATAGCTTACAGTAAGCCTAGTGGCATGTAACAATTTCAATGAGCCAGAGGGACACAATCCTTCCCCTCAATACTTCCACTAAACAGTGAAGTTTTTATTTTCCTTGACAGTGGCACATTTATTTCTCATGTACTCTGTCCTGTGTATTGCCAGAAATGTAATTTGAACTATCTTCTAATATTTACAGATGATCGTTAGTAAAAACAATAAGAATAATTAACCAATTTTATTTTGCTACTTTGTATATAATTGAAATTTTAGTGGTGAGAAAAATCAAGAATAGAGTTACATTTTATCAGGGGCAAAAGTAACAGAAAGAAGGCTTAATGGTGATTAACAAGCTATAGAAACCAAACATATGACTAACGTGCAGAAACCTAGAGTCACTGTCATAGATTGGGACTCTTCCGTTGAACTCCCTTCTGAATAGAATTAGGATTGTCAATCCAATTTCTCCTGATTCTTTTTTTCATATTTCAAATCACCATCAAACTGAGCATGACTCCATGGCTTAGCTGAAAGTCACTACCTCAAGGTCTTGGATTTAGATTTGGCTGAGACATGAACATGAACATGGAAATGGGTCCAATTTGGAGTACGGAGAATTTATCCCATGATAAAATAGTTTCCAATTGAAATGAAGAAATGGTGGTGAAGAAAGGTCAAATAAATTTATATTATCTAGGAAAAAAGACTACTACAGAATCGTACCCTTCTTAGAATTTTTAATAAATGTTTAATCAATGTGGATGAGTTGAATTGCATTATAAAAAACAAACTATAACAAAAAAGATCACTTCAGTTCTTTTGAATTCATTCAAAAATTTTCAAAACCATAAGAGATGTCAGGGGTAGCTTTTAAAGATGGGACATGAAATGATTAATGGTCCACTAGACTTGAAGAAAAAAATTAGATTAGGGAGAAAAAAAAACATGTTTTTGTAATATTTCTAAACACTGAAAGATGTTTCCAATGAAATTTAAATAATCTATATATTTAAAAAGCTTGATTACTTTGGTAAATATTAAAGCCAATCACTTTGGAAAGAGGCATAAAGACAAAATGCTTCTATGGCTCCTTTAAGCTTTTTGGGTGAATAACTAGAAGTGGATAATTCAACCCTCAGGGCTTGGAATTCAGAAAAATAAAACTTAAAGGGAAAAACATGCAGAAACTTAATACAAAATCCTTCAAAGACTGTGCATGTATTTTTTTTTTCTTTCTTTCCATAGTAGAAGTGATTCTGGAATAACAATTATGAATACGATGAGACTTGAACTAGCCCAGGGGAAGAAGAAAAAATTAATGACTCCATAAGTAAAATATCACATGTTTAAAGGCTGTCTAGTTTGTTGTTTCAAAATTCCAGCTGAAGACATCATAGTTTTGACTCTGAAGAAAAAGTATTCTTCCATGCCACCTAGAGGTGTGCTTTAATTATGACCAAGATGATTTCTGGCTTATCTCTAGACTTTGCCGACATGTTAAAGAAAAAGCATTGCAATATTACATAGAAAATAAATTAGAAAGAAAAATAAGAATAAAATGATAAACATTATATATCACTACTATCTGCCATTGCCATGAGATTGGACTAAGAAGCCTGACTAATGGATAGATGTTGGAATTGGAATTAGAAGTCCAGATTTATATAATGTCTCCACTACCTAGACATTAAGGAGCTAGTCTATTCTAGTCATATGACTTTTCTCTTTGTACTAGAGTTATTCACTATGTACAATGAAGGCTAACACCTTAAAGATAATTGTGAGGATTAAATATTTATGCCACTGTTTGGCATATATTTTATATTAGTGAACTCTAAATCATCATCAGAAATGTGCCAAAATAAACTTCCATGGACTTATCTTAAAAAGAAAAGCAATTCTGTGACAAAATAGGAATATTATATAGAACTCTGTATCATTAAGAAAAGACAAAGACTAGGGGGAGAAATGCAAGCAGATAAAAGTATTAATGATATAATAACATAAATAATGGAAAATTCAAAGTTTTCTTCATATTGAGAGGGATGCTGCCTCCAAGATGCTGATTAACCAGGTGAAGATCATAAGCTATTAACACAGGGAAATGCTATACCTCTCAAAATAAACATGAAGGGCTATCACTACCATCCCCCTCATCCACACATACACACACAGAGTCAACTGTGGCCATTCAAAACAATGAGTCGTAATCAACCCACAGTCCGGAGGCCCATTCCTAAAGGTAAATCTTTGCTATCATCTGCAGCATTGACCTCACTTCTTTTCAACAGTGTTAAGGATGTCAAACAATGCAGATACAAAGTTGCAAGTCAATAACACTATCTTTTAAAATTAAAAACAAACAATGCCCCAAACCAAGCACCATCTCAACTCTGGAAAGACAAAATGCCATCTTTCAAGCTGAACTCAAAGACTAAACCAACAAGGATGGTTCTAGAAGGCTCTCTCTATTGTGAGTTCTTTACTGTTTTGTTATTCATTTTGGCTAACCAATAATATCTTTACAAAAAGGTATTTTCAACCAATGTCATGAATGCAAAATCTTAATCTAAAGGTCTAATCAGAAAATAAAATCCATAATTTAATCAGAAAGGCAATTTCACATCTTGTAATGGGCTCCCCCACCTTTGGCTCAGTGGAGCAACTTATTCACAAATAAAAAAGCACCAAACATAAAGCAAAATAACACTCAATGCTAGTTTATCTAATTACATAATAAAATCTTTAAACTCAAAAAACTTAGAAAATATATTTAGTCAAATTCATCATTATTAATAAGGGACTGGTAGCCTAAGAAGATATTTTGCCCCAAGTAACAAGACTATTTAGTCAGAGTAATTAAAAGTGTCCTACTCTGCTCTCCAACTTTGTGTAATGCTAACTCTCTTCTAGACATCTCTTTCTCATCCCACAGTCCAATGATATCTTGTTTTTAATGGAATCATGGTATGAATACAACAAAAATTCCTTCTCAAATCAGGGCCAGAAAAACTACAACTCAGTGGGAATTGATTTTCTATATTTTCATGATATTAGGGATTTTTTCAAGGTTTTTTTTTTAATCCCTCAAACAATTTAGCACAGATTTTAAAACCCTACTAGATTGGCTTGGTACATAGTTTGAGTGGAAAACCATCTGAGAGCTGTGAATCAATTAGACTATTTAAGGGACTTACATCAAAATTTCATATAAGTTGATTAGGTAATCCTTAATTCGTGAGACGATTTTGGTTTTTTGTATACATAATACAAAGATTTCTATTTTACTTACCTATAATGTAGTTAAAAATAGCACAGTTCTATATTCTGTTGAAATATATATGCGTATGCATATATGATGGTCTCATGGGAAAAGATTACTAAAAATTCAAGTGAATTGACTCTGCAAACATTTATACAGAAAATAACGCCACCCACAGTCAAGAGGTCCATCCCTAAAGGTAACCTTTGCTCTCATCTGCAGCATTGACCTCACCTCTATTCAGTTGTGTTAAGGGTGTCAAACAATGCAGACACAAAGTTTGCTAGTCAATACAAGCATCTCACTCATTTTGACAAAAGATATTTTCTACTTGTACTCCAGTTCATTTCTCTAGACAGAAACAATCAGTGAAAAACCTTGATAGTTGTTCAGAAGAAATTAAAAGAAACAGTTGAATCCCTTTGGGGCCTCAATATCAATACACGAAGATACCAAAACAACATCACAACATCCCCTGCAGTTTTAAACAAGTGTCTCTCTGAAAACAAATTGTTATGGTCTCATCATTTGTTTTCAACCAAGGTAACTTTAGTTTCCCAAAGTTTCCCAGAGTCTACAAAACAATGCAGACTTCCAGTTTTGAAGCAAAATTTTTAAATACACAACATAATTAGGGTTAATATACCACCCAACCTTTCACCATACCTGCAAGTTTAAGGTTTAAACTAAGGTTTCTTAGCAAGATACTAGAAAACTTAGGGGAAATCACATGACCTTTAGCACAAGGTGAAATAATTTTTGCCATGTGCATTTAGTTCCCAGCAAAGCTCAGTCCACATCACCAAAGTACGATGTTTAGCAATAAAGTAAAGAAATAAGCCCAAACTTTAGTAATATACAGGCTGAAATTCAACCTCTCTTACTGTGCAAGAGACCATTCAGGCAGCCCTGTGTGAAAGCTCCAATGTGCATTGCAAAGGCACACTGTCCCTCATCCATCTGACCCTTACCTTCTCTTAGGCAGTCAAAACCCAGACGCCCATGTTGGAGAGGACCACCAAAGCCACCACCTTCTGGGCAGTTAGAAGGAAGCATTCCTCGAGAAGGAGCTCATTGATCAATTTCAAAAACCGGCTGGGCAAATCAGATCCCAGAGGTAGTTAATCAGTGTCCACACTGCTAAGAGGTTGGGGGAAAGAAGCAATGAGCGAGCACAAGGGCTTGTTCTCTGCTTTGACTCTGTGAGTCTCAGGGGACTGCTGGAAAGGAAAGGTGGATTTCCTCTGCCTGACTGGTACATCCAACCTGTCTGAGCCTTTATTTTAACACTGCAATGCCCAATGGGTGTTCCTGTGCACATGCAGATCTTATTCCCTCAGCCTATGATCTCCCATACACAATAGATCTATCTTTTAGCGGGGGAAGGAAATAAATTTAAGAGTAAAGTTTTGCAAACTCTTGACTGTAAAAAGGTAAAGATAAAAGAGGCGAGAGGATGAAGATGAAGAAGGTGGAGGGGGTAAAGACTGATTTCAAAAAGGTTCACAGGGTGAGGGGAGAATTGAATAACCCTCCCCCACTTATAACTGTATTGGAATTTAGAAAACAATCTGCTAACCCTCGCTTTTTGCTCTCTCTCCATTTAAGACAATAGAAACTTCGGATGTCCAGGCTAAGTTAATGGCAATTTTCCGTACTGAGCTGACAGAATTTGATTTCGCCAGGATAACTAATACCTCCAAAGCAAAATCGGCTCCTTTGCTCCCCAAACAAGTTCAGATTCTAGTCTCCTCTCTGGACTGGACTAAAAGAACAATAAGACGCAAAATCTTCCCAAAGACTGTTGATACACAGGCTAGCTAGCGTTTGTTTATTCACATAAAACTCAACTCTGTGAAACTCATCAACCCAAAACAGTATCACCCCAAATCACACGTGCGCTGCTTTTTCCTAGCGTTCTGGTCTCATTGTCTCAAGGAAAACATTCAGGATCAGTCCATTAAGACCAGCGCCGTTCTGCCTCTCCCCCACCCCCGTAACAGACAATGCTGAGCATGCATTACCGACACCCTTGTGCACGAATGCATATGTGTGCATTTATAATCGATGTGCTAATTAGAAGTCCCCACTCTGTCCCTGGTTGGCTGAGCCGCCCCAGCGGGCTTACGTGCTGCGGTCATTTGGGCTGTTCCACAATAGGAATGAGGAACACATGGTTGTTTCTAGGGAATCAGAAAGCCACCCACTGCAGGGACTACCCACTCTTAGCTCCAGTCTCTCCAGCTGTCCGCAGCTCTTCACCCTTCTCCACCTCGTCCCTGAGGTTATTTTTAATGACCTTCCCCCTCCCCCACCACCCCCTGGTGCAACAGAGAGGCAGGGGCTCCCGCAGTCCCGGCTGCAGAGCGCACACGCCGTGGTGTCGTTTGCGCGGAGCTGGGCCAGCCCGCCTTGCTCACCCCTGTGTCCAGAGCTGGGCTACTGGCTGTTCTCAGAGGCGCCTGGGCTCTGAGCTGGGCTCCTGCAGCTTCTCGGGGCCAACCCCCTCCAGGCGCAGGTCCTGCAGCAGCGGCTCCCCGCACCCCACCAGCCTGGTGGCAGCGGTAGCAGCTACAGCCGCACTGCCCTTCTTCATACTTCTCTGATGGCTCCTCTTGGTGCTGTTTGGGAAAACGATTTTTTCTCCCTGCCAGAAACAGATTTCCTACATTTCATCAGTCCACATAGACCGAGCGGAAGTGAAATGCTTACTTTTTCTGGTGGACAGCAAACGCAATTGACACTGATTTACCCTTCAAACGGGGGAAAGATTGTATTACAAGCCCTTGGCAGCAATTCCGAGGTTGGGGCCAAGTTCCAGCCCCCTCCTTGTCCCCCAAACACGAATCTAAGAGAGAAAGGATGGGGGTGGGGAGGGGATCATATTTAACTCCAGGGTTTTAACAGAGTCAATGGCTTTAGCACAATATTAAAATTGGGTGTTGGAAAAGTTCTGCGTTTCTGGCCAGTGATTTTGCAGACAGGCATGAGCTTTCCAGTAACTTTGGCCACGCTTCCTTCCAAATTGAACATTTTGATGTCTCACAATTCTCTTTAAATGTCAGATTTTAGAAGAGACTACACTCCAGGCTGTTTCTGCTTTACAAAAGAAAATACAATTCCATCGTTCCTTCTCTCAGCCTCAGTTATGTTGAATGTTAGAGACAATTTTCTCCAACTGTTGTTTATTAGTACACGTATTCTGAGATGAAAAGTCTTCGCTGAAGTAGACAAATGTTCATGTGTCTGCTTCACCTCCAATATGCAGTGGCCTCTTGCTGTGTCCTAATTGCCTCAAGTTACCACTTCCAATGAAGAGTCAATTAAAAGTATTATACTTTTTACTTGCTTTGTTATCATGTTCATCAGTTTCATGGATATTTCCAGCCAACGTTTCTGATGTCAGTGGCACAGATACTCTGATCCTCTCTTGGGTACCATTTTTAAAATGAGTTACCCAGCCCTCTTCCGTAAAAACTACCTGTAGATCCACAATAGCATAATGATGCAGATAATTTTAAATGTAATTGAAAAAAATGCGTTTTGTATTTATTATTGCTTTCATCTGGAAGTGGTTATTTTCTCTAAAACATGCAGAAGTAGCATCAGTTATTTGCTAATAGTGGCAATACAAACAATGAAGAAAAAGAGAAAACAGATTGAAAAGTTTGGTGGCATTGAACTACACAAGCTTTTTATTTTAGTTCAATTTGGTGTTACAGCTGTTAGCTACATATTCCTCCTTAGCTTCCCAAAAGAAAGGAAGAAGAGCCATTCCTCATTTTAAGGAGAAACAGCATTATTGAATATACATAAATAACTACAAAGCATACAGAAGTGGTTACTGATGAACTTGAGTAAATGAATCTGAATGATAAAATTTCTCAAAACTTTACTAGGTCTGAGTATTCCTACAGCCTTAACAAAGTATTTTGAGTGCCTGAACCTAGACAATTTAAGTAAAAAGTCAAAGGTCCTTGAAAAATTTTCATGATTAAAACATCAGCCAATAAATGTTAATTTAAGCATTCTCAGGATATATAATGAGTTCAGAAAACTTAAAACCTTGGACTTTGAAAATCTTATATTCTATTGCTCCCTAGTTGTAAATATTCTTGTCACATTGTTCAATATTGATGTTATAAAAAGCAAAATGTAAGGCAATGTTTTTGTTGATTCAGGACAATCCTAAATCCAGGTTGGGAAAACAAGGAAGCTTACAGAGGCATTGGAAAAACATAATCATTATTCTAAATTACTCCCTCTCAGTGCTTACTTCTTCAAACTATTTTTAGCCTTAAATTCTGCATTATATCAGATCTTCTTTCCTTTAAGAAAAAGCCAAAAGAAAAAACACCAAGATAAATATAGAATATAGTTGTTCTTCCTTTAACATCTCAGAGTTGTGCTGAATATTTTTTGGTGACAAAAGAGAAAGAATACAAAAGATTTCTGAAGAGGCATCAAAATATTGTTTTTATTTTAATTTTTATAGCATTTGTAATAATTCCCATTTGTTTTTTATCTTGTGTTTTTCAAAATAAATATTTTTATACATGTATTCCAGTCTCTCAGTGATACATTTGTCAAAGATAATCTTTTGTCCAAGAATTTTCTTACCTTGGTTTTGTCTCAACCCAAATTGTTCACATTAGGAAACCATAGTCCAACTGACTCAAGTGTAGCTAATCTGACATAAAGATAGAGGAAGCAAATGCCTCACTTAATAAGATGAGAAATGTCTAAGACATTTGAAACTTGAAACTTGACACCATAAAAAAGAAAAATCAAGCCAGATTTAAAGAAAACAATTTAGTTTTCTCTCTTTAAGTTATCACAGCTACAGGACCTTAATATTCAAAGTTTCTAGGTTATTGTGTGTATTTTAAACCTTCAATATGGTCTTGAACATGAATTGTCCCATTTATCAAATAATAAATTTTTAAAGTTTAAAAATGAGGAATAAAATATTTTTCCTCACCCATCAGTTACTCTCCCTTTCTCTCTTTCTCCTTCTCCCAAATGCAAATAATATATACAGTAGTCACTTACTCAGAAAAGTGAAGCAAACCTTCAATAGTTGATTGAGATTAGAGGATACTTTGAAAAAAAATTTAAACAACATGGAAATAGACACTGAGTTAAAAGTAAGTAAAATAAACTTCCAAAGGTGATCAAGAAATTCTGATATTCTTAAACAGCTTCAAAGGAGCAGTTAAAGATGGCAAGCAATAGCCTTGGAGGCAAAGAAGAATAATGATATAGAAAGCAGTAGGAAAGCATGCAATGATACTGAAACAATATATGAAGCAATCTAATAACTTAGAACATTTATTTATATTTTATTGAAAGACTTCATCAGTGAAGTAAAATATATTTATCCTTCCCTACCTATATCTTGGTCCATGGTATAGGCCCTCAGTTGATATGAAAATATGGTTTATTAAATGTCATAAGGCAAAGAGAATGAATTTTATAAATCCTAGCATGATAATTACAAATAGTGTTAGGAATAAAGACAGACTGTTTTCTGAAATTATAAACAATAAATGCTATTACTTTCACCACCATTCATATATAAAGCTACACAGAATAAATTAAATGAAAGAAATTTCTTATGAAAAATTCAAGGTTTACTCTCCACTTGATATTCAATTTTAAGAATCTATTGCTTTATTCTCAGTGGAGAACTTTAAACTGTAAGTAAAATACAACAGTGGCATAGTCATTCACTACTGTGCAAGACTCACTTTTGCAAAATGTGTGTTATATATGAACATATGTTTTCTAATTTTTCCATAAGGAATAGAATAAAATAATTTTATGAAATATACCATTTGTTTCATCTAGTTTTAAATATTCTACACAATATATTCTGTTGTGTGACTTCCTTGTCTAAATTGCAGTTGGGTTTTTAAAAAATTTTTCCTTTATTTTTCCTTCCTTTATTTTCCTTTTATTCCTGTATTTTTATGGTCTGCTTCTAAATCTTTTAAAAAATCTGTCATTCCTATTACAAGAAGCTCAAATTTAATGTAAAGTTCAATGTAAAATAGTTTTATTTTAATAACTTTGCCTGTCTTTTCCATCCTATATCTCCAACACATAGAATACCATCAGGGATATAATAGGTACTCAATAATTGTTGACTGAATGAGTGTTTATCATAAAAGAAACTGGTATCATATGAAGCTTACTACTAATTGGTTATATTTTTATATATTATCTCTAATTTAGTAGTTTGGAACTCAGAATAGAAATAATAATGTTAAAATAATGTTACAAATGATGGTTTCATTCCCAGCCTAGAAGCATTTCATCTGGTCAAATGTAACTGGAGTTCACTAAAACAGATGCTTGCCTGTGTGCCAGGCTTATAAATGAGGTCAGTCTGTGTCACTTGTCACTTCATTAAAAACCAAGGTTCATTTGGACTCAAGGTTTAAGCATAACCAATATAACATGAGTGCAATGAAAAGTAATAGGAAATATTACTACTGCAGTGGCTTTCAAATGTTTTTGATTGTGACCCACAATAAGAAATACGTTAAGGAACAGACAAATAGAAACACACTCAGACACACACAACTAAACATATTTCACAAAACAGTAATTACCTCACTAATTTATTGCATTCTGATATTTTTCTTTCGACATTATTCTAACGTCTTCTATGCTATTCAGATTTTTAAAAATGCTGTTGGAGAATTGTTAAAGTTGTTTCATGACCCACAGTTTGAAAAAATCTGACTGTAAAGAAACTTAACTCAGGGAAAAATCAATAAAAATTGAGGTAGGGTCTCAATGAACAGATGGTTTCGTTACAAGTACGAAGTAGACATATTGTGTATATTGTATACGCTGTCATTTGTAGACTTGACATGATGTATTGTCACAACATCCCAAACCTCTTGCACCCTCACACTCCATGCCTTTGCTCATGCTATCGAGAATAATCTTTTTACTTTCCTTTTATTTTACCTTTTACTTTCTCCCTCAGAAGAAATCTGATACATTGTTCTATGGACAGCTTAATTGTCACATTCCCTGTGGTTCTCTTTGTCTCTCTGGCAGAAATACTGCTTAGGTCTCTATGTCTAGTGCTCTGAGCACTTTGCCATTTCTTCCATATCTCATTTATAGCATAGTATCATGGTTATTTGCTTATGCATCTATCTCACCTAAACTGTGAGTCTAGAGGGGAGGGACTAGGTTATTCATCCTTAGGTTTCAAGTCTTTATCACAGGACTACACCTAAGCTTGAATGAATGAATGAAAAGCTAATTGAATGAATGAATAAATGAACCATCAACCTCTGAATCGCTGAAGAAGAAAAAGTGGGTGCCAGTGGGTGATGGAAGAGATTTGGGAAGGAAGGACTGGGCTCATCACAGAGGAACTAAATGGAAATCCCTTTGTAAAGACCACACCGGTTATTAATTTGCATCTTTGTTGCTAGAAAAATGTACATTACAAGTGAGATTTTACTATCATGTTTCTTGTGACTCTCTTGCAGGCAGACATGGGTCCAGTATTCATTTATTTTTGAAGACACTAATAATGTCTTCAACACACTAATCATGACAAACTGAGGATACTTTGTTGAAGGATGAGAAAACTTGCCGAAATTTCCATTATTCAAACTATGACGTATTTCACAAATAAATCTTTGCAAACTGCTGATTTACATTGAGCATTTAGAAAAAAAACTCTTAAAATGATCTCATCAAAGGTTTTTGTAGTACCAAATAGTAGACAAGGCAGCATGCCACAAAAGGGTAGCACTCCAAGCCCAAAATCAGAGAATGGTGCAGGAAGGGGTCAGGTCATTGGGGCTTTTCTTGGAAGAAGGAAATGTTGCCATCTTTCTGTGATCACAGTGGCCACTTGGCCTCTAGAGCCATATTCAAAGGAGTTTTGGCAGCTATAATCCCCACCAAAGCTGTCGAGGAATAGGCATACTAAATTATAATAATAGTCACTACAGTTAGCAGAATAATTGGGAGTCCAGATTTGGAGACAGACAAAACCAGGGTCAAGTTCTAGTTTCTTCACTTGTTTGTTAAAAATTATGGGCAAATTAACCTCTTAAACTATCAGTTTCCACATCTGCAAAGTGGGATTAATAAATACCACTCTCTTACATGTCTTGAGAGTTATATAAGACAATATATGTAAAATGTTTAGTTTACTGTCTGACATTTAATAAGTTTGAAATGAGTGTTTGATATTTTATTATTAATTGAGCACTCAAATCATCTTATTGACTCATAACAACAATCTCCTGAGATAAGGACATTACCATGATTAAAAATACAAGAGATCAGAGAACTTTACGCATCCTTTCTCTAAACCTTCCTCTCCTCCTCTTCCCATGTCATGGCATCCCATTTTACTCTCTTCCTGGTTTGTTCATTCATTCATTTATTCTGCAGCCTCTTCTATGCTAGGGACTTGTTATATAGACATGAATTTGCACACCTTGCTCTGCCGAAGCTCACAGTTTAATAGAAAAAAATAGTTTTAAAGAGTTAACCTAATAATCTCATATCCATTAAGCAGCATAGGTAGAATTTTCATGAACTTCTCAAAATAGGCCTGGCATAAAGGAGTGTGTCTTTTCTTACATTGACAGGACGTATGTTAGTCATAGTTCTCCAAAGAAACAGAATAAATATGGCACATGTGTATGTGTCTCACACACACACATATATGTGTGCATGTGTGTGTGTCGTATAAATGTGTGTGTGAGTATATATACACACTTAATATATATAAAAATACATAAAGAGATTTATTATAAGGAATTGGCTTATGCAGTTACGGAGGTTGACAAGTCCCAAGATATTCAGGGTGAGTCAGCAAGCTGGAGACTCAGGACAGCTGATAGTGCAGTTCCAGCTGCAAGGCTGGCAGGCTCAAGACCCAGAAAGAGCCAATGTTTCAGGTTAAGTCCAAAGGCAGGAAAAGTCAATGTCCTGGTTTGGAGGCAGTCAGGCAGGAGAAATTCCCTCTTCCTTGGAAAAACGTTAGACTTATTTTCTTTTTTAATAAGGCCTTCTACTGGTGAGATGAGGCCCACCGATATCAGAGAGGGCAATCTACTTTACTCAGTCTATGATTTCAGTGTTAATCTCATCCAAAAGCACTCTCACCAAAACACCCAAACTAACATTGGACCAAATACGTGGGAACGCCATGGCCCAATTTGACACATAGAATTAACCATCACAGGAAGAGGTGACAAGGAGCACTGGTGCTGATTTAAACATTCATAATGCTTATGATTCTCAGCAATCTAAGTTTCCCTTATTTTCTATGCAAATAAAGATGCTAGAATAAAAATAAACATGAATTATATATGGAAATATTAAAAAAATGAATTATTTGAAAACAAGGGGGAAAAAGTAGCAAGGGTTTGTACTATATCTTATTTTAAATAAAGCATAATAACTGAGGTTATGACATGCTCCTTAAGTATCGGTCTGCATCAAAAACCACTCAACCTGTCAATACATAATACATGCAAATTTTCGACTAATCTTAAACACAAATACAGCCATTAACTATCTCTGTCCTTATATCTGCCTACATATATTTGAATAGAAAATCAAGGAGAATCTTTTCCCAAGAAACATCTTTCCCATACTCTACTTCATTTTCTTTATTTCTACTAGCAATAAATTATTAAAATAAGACATGCTTTGTTCTTTCCAAGGGAGACAAAGTCCCTGTCTTCATAGAATTTATATTTTACCGAATGAAGAACTTATATTTTACTTAAATGAGACAGTAATTAAGCAAATAAACCAATAAAGCTAGGTGGTGGTAAGTATGTTATGCACATGAATAAAGTGGAGGTAAGGGTCAAAAAGTGCTGAGAGACGGTAGATGTTATTTTAAATAAAAATACATTTAAAATAAATGTATAAATAAATATTTTAAATAAAAATTACTAATGTCCAAGGGAACAGAAGAAAAGTCTGTCCCAGCTTTCAGAGAGAGACCAATTCACCTCCGTATTTGTTCTTTCTGGGCCCCTGGCTGATTGAGTGGTGCCGGCCAACGCTGAGGGAAGATGTTCCCTAGTCCACTCAGATTCACATACTAATCTCCTTTGGAAACACCCTCACAGACACACCAAAAATAATGCTTTGCCAGGTTTCTTGGTATCTCTTAATCCAGTCAAGTTAACACCTAAAATTGAGATCACAAGTCCACCCCTTGTCAACTTGGCACCCAGAGGCATCTTCTTAAACTATACTTAGTTTCCAAATAAAGACAATAACAAGGTAATAGTTTCACCTGACATGATGCTACTAATGTGATGAAACTATCCTGTGTACAACTAAAAATGTACTAATCGCTTCCCCAGAATTTGACTTTCAGGATTTCAGTATTTTAATCTTTTAGGATTGTGATTTTCGGGATTTTTAACATCAGGAATTAGAAGTTTCGAATTTAGACTTTAGGGATTTTGATCTTTCAGGATTTCAACATTCAGGATTATGGCACTCAGATTGGATTATGTTCCAAACCCCTATGGCAGAATGGACACAAGAGGGAAGAGTAGGCGATAAGTCAGGGAGATAGGGCATGTGTTCAGATCCCATATGGCCTTGTAGGTCTTTGTAAAAACTTTGCTTCTCTCAAGAGTTTGAGCAGAGGAGTAATACGATTGGATTTATGGTTTAAAGCTGTCACTCTGATTTGGGAGTGTGTGTGAGTGCAGGGAACATAGTTCAGGTGTCTATTGCAGTAATTCAGTAAGGAGTTTGTGATTTGAATGAGAGCGCGTAGTAAAGGACTTAAGGGTAAGTAATTGGGTTCTTTGTAATTTTTAATGGTTATTCTCTTTTCTTTTCTTCATGTTCTTTCTCTCAGTATTTTCATCTTATAAGTCAGGTAAATTAGGTGAGTATCAAATCCTACTCTAAAAATCTACATTCCACGATACATTTTATTATGATGTTTATTTTAAATCATTATTTAAACATTATCACAACTTACTGATATATGGATATGTAGTGTGAAAAACAGATGAGAAGAACTCTTCGGATTTTGTTTTGTTTTGTTTTTTGTAGGCAATTACAAAACCTATGATATCTTTTACTGAAATGAGAAAGATGCTGGGAACAAATTTTTTTGTTTTGTTTTACCTTTTCACATTTCGAGGGGAATAAAAATAAGGTTTCTATATTTTGGACAAATTAAGTTTGAGATGTTTATTTGATATCCAAGGGGAGCTATCGTGTGGTCAGTGGAGCACAGGAAGAGGGTGAGTCAAATTAATGGAATCTTTTAAAAGTAAATCTTGGGTGGACATACAAGTATTCAATTGTCTCCATTCTTCCTCTTCTCACAAATACATCCAGATTGTTTTGTTTCTCACATTAAATATTGGGGAATTGCTGAATAAAAGTAAAATTTATAAATATTTTAATTGTTTAGATACCAGTTGTATAACTCTGGGGGAGAGTAATCCAGTTCATTACTAAATTGTGAAGTACATTTAAACACTAATAAAATGCATTAGGAGTAATATATGATTGTGAGCCAAGATTTGATGCTTACATAATTGAGCTGCCCCATTTGACAACAAAAGCCCTGGAGAGAAAGAGTGTGAGCAAATAGGCTAGTCATGACCCTGCAAGTTAAGAGAAGAGAATAATCTCATAAAGAATCTTCTGTTCAGGACATAACCTAGGTTTTTTTTAATTCCTTCTCTATTGTTTTCTCTGTTCTTCTTTGCCTTGTTTATATTTATATGCCTTGTTTATTCAGCTCTCTTTTACTTCGTGTGTATGTGTGTGTGAGTGTTTTACCCTGATTAGAGTCTGGTCAGTTTTCCTTCTAGAGCAGCCAATTAAGTCCACACCCCAACCAATTCCTTTAGTGAGTTCTCACACTTTGCACCACTATGCACCCACTCTAATCTCCCCGGACCAGGTATAAGACAACTGAGGAGAGCCCCTGTGCCCTAGAATCTGTAAAATTATTTAAATTAGCCAGTCCGACCCTGTTTGCCACACATTAGCTGTTCGCTACAGCTCCAGTCTGCTGTTACCCCACCCCAGGGTGAAACCCTACATGGCCGTGCCTGGCAGCCTTGTCTCACTTGCAGCTGTGACAAAGAGTTCTGCTTTTCATCTGTCAGGTGTTGGTGTGTTGTGTTCCACCATTAAAAGAATTTTTAAATTTCACAAAACAGGAAGGGATGAAGCATTCTCCTTTTATCCTGAACATTTCCCTTTCTTCACCTTATTCACAGTTCCAGAATTCTGCTCTTCTCATATGATTACCAGATTCTTTCTACTTCACTGCCTTTGTCTTTTACAATGATCTTTCTTTTCCATTCTCTTCTCTCTATAGAAATATAGTGATCACACTACCCTGGGCTCAGGGATTTCTGTAAGTTATCTCAAAATACTTCATAAAAGTTAAAATTAAAGAAAAGATATGAGTGAGAAAATATTAAATCTTTAATAGAGTAAAAATGAAATGTCCAGCATAAAGTATAAAAGCATATAAGTGCTATACGTAATTCACCCTACAAACACAAAAATCATTACAAACACCTCCAACGGGAAAGTAATAAGCAGTATTTCTGTGTGATGGGCACTGTAACTTGAACTGCCTTTGACTATTTCCACCGTAAGCAATTTTCTCTAGCTCAAAGGTCTTATGGCTTATGAATACAGTATTGTTAATATTGCCTTACTACTTGGCTGTGAAATTGTGAAAGCATAAGATTTACTTCTAGGTGCCTTTTTATTTACATTTTTTAATTCCAGTGATCCTTTATAGTTTACTTGAGTTATGCATTATTCTTTGTTTTGCTCAATATGTGAAGATTTTTATTACATTCATTAAATTTTTCCTTTATACAGTTCTGTACTATTTTTGCTTTTCTTACATCAATTCTCTTTCATTCAAAAAACATCTTTTTCAACATTCTGTGTCTTGGGCAGATCTTCCTAATTGGTGCTGGTGTCTATCATGTGCTGTATTAAAAACAATAGCAAGGGAAGGTACCCAAGGCCTTTCATTAATGACATAAGCTGCTGTGACTTGTAAGGAGACTATGAAATGCTTCAAGCTTCAGAAAATACAGCCAAGTTTAAAACCAAAAATATCTAAGCCAAGAATCACAAGAGACATAAGCAACTAGTCTATGCTATGGTTTTATAGTTTGTAGAAATTACAGATATGACTGAAATGAAAACTTGCCAATTTGTTGTATAACATTTTTAGTCCCTTGTTCATGAATAAATTTCATCCACAGTTTTATTCAGATGTGATGCCACCAATATTGATATTTTTATTTTTTAGCAAATAAGAATATTTCTATGAAATAACAGGAAGAAGCATGCTCCAAGAGGCACAGGAAATATAAAAACATACTATAGACAAAATATTTACTTAGCATACTGCCTCAGAACTATTCAATAATTGATAAAATCTCTTACACTGTACCTTAACTATTGTGCTAATTGTGATGCTCTTCTAGACACATAGAAGGAAAGAAAATAAAACTAGGCTCTGTACTGAGAAAGAATATGATTTACATCTTATGATTTAATTTCTTATGGTTTAATTTCTTTGCTGAGCGAGCAGACAAGGCATTTATAATCCCTGCCAAACTATATATTATTTTTTTTCATTGAGGCAAATTTTATTAGCGGAATCAAATTTTATAAGTGGAATTACAGAGATGACTTCGTGAATATAGACACTATTTTTTTCCAAAACAAATTGATAATTTCCACAATATGGACTTTACGATTTCCTCAAAGTGTGGTGACTTTTGTTTTTGTTCTTGTTTTTCAAATACTTTGATTCAATTTTTGAATTGGTAAAAGAGTAGATGGAGATTCTGACAATGTTTTTGGAATGTTTTTTGCTGTATCACAAACTCACCTCACCATGTTTTTTATATTGTTTTCAACGTTTAGGAAATCTTTAAGGAATACCTAAAATGGGCACTGTAGGAATACAAAGATGAATTAGAAACAATATTTCCCTTGAAAAATTTTCCATTGGTGAAAGAAATAGACGTCTGAAAAATTAGTCTAACGCAGAATCAAGCAATTAATACGTAGAGAAACGAATGACATTCCATGGGAGAGCAAAAAGAAAGGAGAAAGCTGTGTCTCTAAGATTAGGGTAGGTGACAAAGTTCAAAGGCTTTTTCAGGATCAGGTAAGAGACTTGAGCCCAGGCATGGAAACTTGAAAATGTACAGTCTTCAGGGATGGTTAGGCAGTCTGAAGAGCTGAATTCTTTACCATCGTCTCAACTTTTATGATGAATATAACTGTTTCTTCTTTATGGATGAAGGAACAGAACCAGAAAAGTTAAGTAATTTGCCTGAGATAAAGTTAAAAACAACACTGGTATTAATATCCCCAGGTCTATCTGATACCAAAATTTTGTTGAACTCAACAAACACTAACAACATCAACCATGTGATTGTGCTAGGAACCACAGGTACAAAGACTAAGCCTCTCTCTTTAGGAGGTCTGAGTCTAATGAAAAACATCTCACCATCTAAGAAAGTTCCCATTCTCTCCAGTCTGTCATCTTGCATTCCTGCATCCTGTAAGATACTGTAAAAAGAATTATGGGCATTAAAAATACTATTAGGATACAATCTTCACATTCAAAAAGGTTAGTTCAGACTTAAAATGCACATATCCATTTGAAAATGTAATTGACGTGTGTTTTGTCCTTTTCACGAAGGAGACACAGTGCATGGTGAACCTGGATGCATGGCTTAGTGATGGATACAGCGGGTTCATGTCATTAAACATTTGGATAATAAGAGGGAGCTAACTTGTAGTAAAAATTCGTACATGGTAAATGACAAATTAACAATCGAACTGAAAGCTCCTTATATACCTAAGGAGAGTACAACATTAAACAAAAACACATAGCTAGATTTTAAGTTGAAAATACTTGGACTGCTAGAACTCAAGTGCTAGATTTAGTGTACTCTAGACTCTAAAATGTAGAGTAGAACAGAATGAGAAAAAAATTTGTCAGCCAGTATAGACATAAAAGGTAAATTGATCATAAAGCACACTGTAGAGACATTAGTCATTCTGTTAAAATTAAATTGAGCTCCTTTTTCTTCTTTTTGCTAAAATATATAAACAGAATAATTAAAATCATCACATCACAAAGCTAGAGAAGAATTTAGTGTTCACTTTAGTAATTTCTCATTATACAGAATTGCACATATTTTCCTGATTAGGCAGAAAATAAGAACACTAATTGTTTGTTATTACTAAATAATAAATATTGCTTTTTACAACTAACAACTCCAAGAACAGAAAACTTTATTCAAACTAGAAAAAGTTAAGAATGTTACAATTCAAAATTGACAGTTTCGACTAACAAAATGTGTTGCAGTATAATCTGACATTCTTTATTTGCTTAGAATTATATCATTGACTGTTATCTCTAACTTTGTAATATTTTAATAACATTATTATTTAAAATAACAAGTCTGAAAATTTTCTCAACATTTTCCATTATACAGTCAAATTTAGCCTGCTATGTATCTTTTTAAATCTTGCCTTTATTATTATCACTACTCTCCTCCTTCTACCCCACAATTGCCTCAATAATTTGTCTTGTTCTGAACTCTTTTTTTTGACATGCAGAGTTGTCCATGGAAGACAAAAAGTCTTCAAATGGATCCGGGTACAACTAACATCCTGGTGACAGTGATGCTGCTCTGTTGAATACTTCCCCTCCTCTATGTATAGCATCAATAAAACAGATAGATACCGAAACTATATCAGCTAGAAGAAAGGTGAAGACACACCATATTCTATTAATAAGTTGACAAGTAATAGGAACTTTCACCCACTGGATCTGTTTAAGTAATGATATGCTAACTTAGGAAATTACAGTATTTATTAATCTACTCAAAAGGATGAAGGGAAAAAAATATTAGGAGCAGCGTTTTTCACTTCAAACACCTCTCTCTCTGCTTAGATGGAATATTTCCCTCAGATCTGAAGGAGTTTCCCTGTAAAAGCTCCTTTTATACTTACAATTTGGTAATTAACTGGTAAAAAACAATATCAGAAAGAATTTTTACATTCCGACAAAATGTGAATTTTGTTTGAATCACTTATTTGTCTTATTTCAGCCAGTTTATTTTGAAATGCCAGGAAGCTCTGGGGAAAACACTCCTTGACATTAATGATATTAACAGACTAGTCCAATCTAAGAACTCAGATTAGGTCTGGAAGTGATTAAAAACCAGAATGTTTCTTTATACCTTTTTCACCACATTTGCTACTTGGCGAGAGAATAATAAGGAAAATTAGATTCATCTATTATCTTTTAAAAGAAATAAAAATGAGTTTACATATATATATATCTACATGTAATGTACATGCATATTTTTCTTTGCTTCCCATTTCCTTAACTTTTTAAAAACTATATACTAATTCTCTTAGGACATTTTAGGTTATATGTCTGGAAACTTCAGCCATCCAGAAAAAAAGAAGGTTGGGAAATGATGAAAAAAATGTGCTGAAAGAATTCACATAAAAGTTTTGGAGACTTGAAAATGGGAACAACAGATACTTAAAAAGTTATTGAACCAGAAAAAAAAAGTCCTTCCTGGCAGATACTTATATAGCAATATACTGATAACTGTTGGATAAAAGTAAAGGCATCCAGACATTATTACATAGCACTCAAATATGAAATCCAATTTCTAACTGAAAGGTAAAGACAGAGCCTGATTCATATTCTTTCCTTTATGGTTTGAACATTTTTAAAAAATCATCAATTGTAAAAGAAAAATGAAATCTTAAAAATAAATTTGATTCAATTACTTAGTTCAAATATCTTCTTAAATTTTTTCCTTTTACTGTTACTATACAAATATACACACACATACTACAGAGGATGTGTCTATAATCTGTGTATTGATATATAATTTTAAAATAATTTATGTCAGTATGAATTTCATTATTGTCCCTCTTATATTGATTTTTTTTCAAAACAGACATCTAAGCAGTGGAAAAAATATAAAAATGATAAAAGTCAGAGGAGTCTTTTCCAGTTGGATTAATTCAAGTATTTAAGTAGTTTCTGAATAAGGAATCCCAGAGATATCAAGTTTAATGCTCTGATTCTTAGAATTGAAGCAGAGATTATTTAAGGAAGGGGAGAACTTCTTGTTTAAATTCTTCCTTTTGCATAATTTAATCCATGTTTTCTAATAACTCATTTCTCATGCAATCAAGATGTCTTCTGGTAGGATTTGAACAAGTCTGTCTTTAAATCTTCTGAAGTAATAAAACCAAACAAATAAACAAGAAACTTTTTTATGATTTTCCCATTATTAATTTACTGAAACTTTATTATATAAAGTCATTTAGAAAAATGTTGTAAACAGACCAGAGAGGTAAAGTGAAGCCAAAAAAATAAAAGCAAAAACATATACAAGATTTTTTTTTAAGAGAGTCTGGCTCTGTTGCCTGGACTAGAGTGCTGTGGCATCAGCCTAGCTCACAGAAACCTCAAACTCCTGGATTCAAGCGATCCTCCTGCCTCAGCCTCCTGAGTAGCTGGGACTACACCCTTGCACCACCACACCCGGTTAATTTTTTCTGTTTTAGTAGAGATGGGGTCTTGAAATCCTGATTTCAAGTGATTCTCCTGGCTTGGCCTCCCAGAGTACTAGGACTACAGGTGTGAGCCACTACCCCTACCAGGACTTTCAACCCTATGCACTGAGCAATAAGAAGTCATTTAAGGCTTTCAAAGTAAAGAGTTAGAGAATAAAATGCCATGAAGAAATTAGTCTTGCTCGTGTTGCTTTAATGTTCTTTTCCTTCCTGAGTTTGAACCTAACTACAGAGCATGCGATGTGTTTAGAATAATCTTCAGATAAGGTTCTACATTACTGTATACCTACAAAACACATTGAGTTAGTGTCAAAACATAAAATCGTTGTTTAGTCGATAGAATTATTTTATTCTTTATATTTTGTATAAATTCTCAAATATGTCATTGTTAACATAATTCCAAGATACTGACAAAATAAAATTAAATAAGCATTGAGCTTTTATTGATTGCTGACCCTCTCCCCCCCCAAAAAAAGATAAAGATATCTTCTGGAAGTCTTGTGAACACCATAGCATTCACTAACTATCTATTCTATTATCTAATATGCTTATCCAGAAGATCCTAAAGACGGTGAGGGATGGCAGTAGTTTGGGACTGAAAAACATATTTATAAGAATTTCTGCTGATCCAATGTTCTACTGTAGGTTTTGTTTCCGTTTTCCCAATTACTGGCATCAGTCCAAATCACTATTAATTCCATTCCAAAGGTAAAGAGACTTCACCTAATCACTTAAATGAGAAAATGCAGAATAATCTTTGACTCTTCTCTCCATTAAGATCTATTGATTCTTCTTCAGAAAGAATTTTTGAGTTTGAACACTACCCTCTCAAAACCTCTCCTTAATGTTTCCTCTGTCACCACCATAGTGAGACCATTATTTTGCTCACCTGGGCTTCCATCTTTCTCTTTCCCTTTTCCTTTCCCTCCTTCATTCTTTCCTTTCTTTCTTTCTTCTTTCTTTGACTCAATCACTCTGTGGCTGTGGCTAGAGTGTCACAACATCAGCCTAGCTCAAAGCAACCTCAAACTCCTGGGCATAAGTGATCCTCCTGCTTCAGCCTCCCAAGTAGCTGGGACTACAGGCACACGCCACCACACCCGAATAGTTTTTTCTATTTTTAGTAGAGAAGGGGTCTCACTCTTGCTCAGACTGCTCTGGAACTCCTGAGCTCAAGTGATGCTCCCGTTTCGGCCTCCCAGAGTGCTAGGATTACAGGTGTGAGCCACCATGCCTGGCCTCCATCTCTAATCAGTTGTTCCAGCTGGCTACAATTAATTCTCTACATTGCATTATAACAGATATGATCTTGTTTTTCTTGTGCTTCAAATTCCTCGATAAAATTTGAATGGTCATTTGAACACAGACCCAATTCCTTAGCAAAGTATTCTAAGGTCTTAACAATCTGGGTCCATCCACAAACACTTCTACCATTTCCCACACTATAAAAAAATGCTTTTTCCCCTTCACTTTAATCAATATGTTTATGAATACAACACACATTGTTCTGCCATGCATTTTTCATTTATTACTGTAACAATGATGACTTTGTCAGAGGTTGGCAACAGTGTATGCCAATGACAGGTATTTGGGGATCACTGTATTAGACTACTCGGCATTCCCTGAACACACACTGATAATATTATTACTCACAGACTTATGTTAATTATAACAGTGACTGAGAATTCAGGCAAATGTGTCAGTCAAGGTCCTGGCAGGAAACAAGGGCACATTCAGCGGGGATTTTTGAAGATAATTTGACAGAGCAATACTTATAGAAGTATGGGTAAGGTTAAGGTTACGGAAATCAACAAGGTAAACAAGGGCATCTATAGATTAACGACAGCAGGAATTTCCGAGTGCTGCAGAGAGGATTATGTGTTACCTCAAGTTCAGGGAGGCCTTATGAAACTTCTAGAGGAAGGAACTGGAGTCCTGGCACCTTAGCAGATAGTGGAGGAAGAAAAACCCTACATCTCTCTCCTCTAGTCCTCCTGATTGCTTCCTACTGCCTCTCCTTGGACAATTCAACAGAAAGCTGGAGAGCAAGGGAACAGGCTGAAACAGTCAGTAAGGATTAGGCCACTCATGTGCACAGAGTAGGGGAAGAAAAGGGAGAAATCGATCAAGTGAAGTGGGAAGGACAAATGGAGAAGAACTACCGAACTTACTTTCTTCTAGTTCCATTTATAGAAATTGAAGACAGACTAATTTGAATTACGAAGTCCTTTCTTTTGCCCCCTTTCCTGAGTTAATTGTGTTAGAATACCTACGTTATAACAGTATTTTCCATTTCTTTGTTCACATCACGGAATAAAGCAGTCAACGCAGGAGGGTTTGGAAGGCATACATAAAACAGTTCAAGAAAAAAAAATTGTTTGCACTTTCTTTGTATGATAGTATGAATAGAGGTGATTTTAAATATTAAATTTATATGATAATTCCCAACATTTAAAAGTGAATTTTTAAGAGGAAAATTAAACTTGCTTCACAAATGCAATTTTTTAATAACTGGTTTTTATGTTTGAAATGGTCAGTTGCAATTCCTGACCAAGAATTTTAAACAAAGTTCCCTTCATATTCTCAAAAGTCACCATCGACTAGAAATGTTGATAAAATAGGTAAAACCATTTATGAGAAATGAAATTTTATTTAAATAGAAGCTCTTTTATTTCCCTATCAAGGAAAAATAATGTTAAACATTTTACTATGACACAAATAAATTTTAAATCCAAACAAAATTTTTCATATCATATGTTTCCAAATGTTGATGAAGCTCTAATTTTCAGATGCATTGTTAGGGTAGTTTTTCTGCTGCTAGCTTTAAGATCACTTAAAGTCACATCCACCACAACTAGAAAGGAGTATCTTAATTTTGTGAAAATGGAGATTTGTATTCATCATTTAAATCTGTGCCCATAAGGAGACCCCCTCTTTTAATTCCTCCTCCACCACTGTCCTCTGAATTCACTAGATTCTTCCCTGTTTTTCTTGGACATGTGGAACTCTACACTAACTTCATGGGTCCCTTGTCCATGATGGGTTACAATGTATACCCATTTCATGAGTAGATGCCCAGGCGATAGTGCATATCTAAAAAACAACCATGGGATGGACTTTCAGACCTCTCTCCATCTCAGTAATGACTCTCACCTTTCAGACTTCTCTCATGTGTCCCAAAGCCAAGGGAAAGTAATATCCCAGGCATACACAGTTGTAAGCTTTTGTACTGTACACTGATTAGAAAGCTCAGGATCCAGAAAAATATTTATTTAGTTACAGTCTATTATAGCCTTATAAACAATTTTAAAGGTAAGAAAGGTAAGCATAGTGTGTTTCTTCTGTTAATATAGAAATTTAATATTTTTAAGATTTGGTATGAGGTTCTTCAGTTTGATCAGGGACTAGTATGTAATATCATAGGATGCAAGACAGTCTGATCAGGGACTAGTTGTAATAGCATAGCATGCAAGACTGGAAACCTAACTGTCAGACTCCTTTTTACATGCCTAAAGTCCTTTATCCATTATAATTCATTTGATGATTTTTCCCTTTTGTAAGGGAAACCAAGGAAATGAAGGAATTGTGATTTTATTGAAGTAAATCCCACTAAAATTTATGTCCCAGCCCATTTTCTGCTGCTATAGCAGAATACCACAGACTGGGTAATTTACCAAAAAAGAGATTTATTTGACTCATTTTATTTAGTTCATGGTCTGGAGGTTGACAAGTCCAATGTAAGAGACTTCTTGCTGCTTCAAAACATGGCAGAAATCTCCTAGCACTCTGGGAGGCCAAGGCAGGAGGATCGTTTGAACTCATGAGTTCGAGACCAGCCTGAGCAAAAGCAAGATCCCGTCTCTACTAAAAAAAAAAAAAAAAACAGAAAGAAATTAGCTGGACAACTAAAAATATATAGAAAAAATTATCTGGGCATATGCCTGGAGTCTCAGCTACTCGGGAGGCTGAGGCAGGAGGATCACTTGAGCCCAGGAGTTTGAGGTTGTTGTGAGCTAGGCTGACACCACTCTATCCTGGGCAACAGAGTGAGACTCTGTCTCAAAAAAAAAAAAAAAAATGGCAGAAATCATCATATGACTAAAGAGGGTGAGAGAGAGGAAATTGAACAATATTCATCATTTATCTGAAACCTACTTCTGGTATAAGGAACCACTTTGTGGTAATGACATGAATCCATTCATGAGGAAGAAGCCTCATGATCTAATCACCTGTTAAAGGCCCCACCTTCCTATATAATTACATTGGCAATTAAATTTCAACATGATTTCTTTTTTAAGGGAACATTGAAACCACAGCAATATATATTGCTCTCAGAAAGATAGTTCACAATGCCACAAAAATGGCAGATATAATGTTTGTAAAGTTTCCATGATAAATTTCTGTTAAAAAATAATGTACCAGCTTACTATTCATTGTTGCTACCAAAGAATACAGAAAGACCTACCCTTGGATTATCAGACCATCAGTGAAGTAATGGAGTTGGGGTCAAGTATAATCGCAGCACATAATATTTGTCCACTTGTAAAAAAGTTAAAACACTTTCTTCCCATGAATCAGATTCCTGGGTGAGAAAAAATCCACCTATGTCTGCACTGCCTGAAAATGTGGAGTCCAGTTCTACTTGTCTACATGGAAAAATATTATTTCATCAAACAGACAGCTAAAATTAGTGTGGTCGTATATGGGAATGTTGCATAATACCACTGCACCAGCGGTGCTGCCAGTATGGTAGTATATGAATATAATATCATTTAGAGTAAAATAAAGGGACATCAGAATAATTTGTTTTCATTGGTCTCTCAGTTGCATAGTGTCCTATAATTTCTTGAATATCTTAAAATAATAAAAAATTACATCTAACAGAGAATGAAATCAACTCAGTTTTTCAAGTCTTAATATTCCATTGACAAGATTTTACTAGAAATCTCTCAGGACCAAGAGTAAATGTTGCAATAGCAAGCTGTGGCTTTGATAAAATTTCCTCTATCACTGCCCATAAAGATGTTGGTGGTTGCTCTTTATGTTTGAAGGAGTAGAATTAGGAGAAGACATGGAAAGATGTATACTTCAAAAGCTGATATAATATTAATAACAGTAGCTAATGTATATTGAATATTTATATGTACCACATATTGTGGTACATATTCTAAAGGTCTAGTATTAGTTGGGTGCATTTAGCTGAAAGCAACAGCCAATAATACTGAAACTGGGGGAAAAAAAGCAATTGGGAATATACATAGGTTACATAATTCTAAACAGGCTTAGTTTAAGGTCTTTCTTAATCCAATTTTTCTTTGTGATTCTGAGATTGTCTTGTCTCTGGGAAGGAGATGTCTATGGTAACTTTAGATGTCACATAAATATATTAATATGACAATATCAAGAGGAAGAGAGAAACCAGTAAGCATATCTGATATTCAGCGCATATACTCTTATGGTTAGCTATTCATATTAGTCAATGTTCATCTACTGCCTCTGAAGCAAGAAAGTAAGAAAGGTTTCCTGAGTCCTCTAGGCCTAATTGATTGGAATTGATTCATCTGGTCATTTATGAACAAATTTCTGTCATTAGGGAATGTTATGCATTAATAGGCTTAAGGCTGGGTATATAAATTAATTACTGAATTAAAAGATAGGTGGATTAACATGATTGGCTCAAAATTATCAGATCCTACCCACTGAGCTGAGCTGTGGTCAGTATCCCAGATTGCATGGTTATTATGCAATGGTGGTGGAGGGTGGTAGAATGGCTGTTAAAAGATAACCACAATATTCACTCTGGCATTTTACACTTAATATTTCATCTAATTCTCATCAGGGTCCCATGAGATAGATTTTGTGAAAGTTTCTTTTGCTGATCCTTATTTGTTTATGTTCCGTAACTCCCATGGTTTGAATGACATCTTATTTTAATAAAATTTCCTGACACTTGAACTTCTATTTTATGTCCTAATTTACTATATACCAGAAATTTAGGGATCTTAACCAGGAAGTGGGAGATCAGTTCTGGTATTCATACTACATAGTACATACATTCATGCCTTCATGTTATTTCTCTCACTTGGATTTTCCTTTGTCCCAACATTGCTCAAATACTTTGAGGCCTACACCAAGTATATGTCCTCTGTAAAGTTTTCCCAGAACTCTCCTGCCAGTTTATATCTAGTCTCTCATAGCCTCATTTAAAAAATTTTTAAAATACATAAAATCTTATTTGCATTATAATTGTTTTTATGTCCTTCCCCATCCCTGCCTTAAGAATGTAGATTTCTTGAAATAAGGAACCTTGTCATAATCATCTTTCAATTCCTAGTATTTTACTTATAGTAGGAACTTAATAAATGTTCATTGAATTTTGTTGAATTAAATGGAACACTGAGGAAAAGTTCCACATCCTAGGATTTTATTTCTTCTAAAGGGGAAAACTTTGTAAACATTTTGTTTATGTAATGAAATAGATTAATCAGGAATAGGTAGGAATGTATACATTATAATGTTCTAGGAAGGATTTAAAATAAAATAAAATTTTAAATAGATAAGTAGAAAGTTATGAAGCCAGAGATGTTAATCTACACAATTCTTGCCATATACTTTTATCCCCATCCTGAACTGAAAGTTTTTTGGACTTTTTTCACTTCTTTGAATGGGTCTGATTCTCTCAACTCACTCAGGTACTTGTGAAAAAAAAAAAATAATCTTTTCTGTGACCTTGAAAGCTTTGCTCAAAACTCATCTGTGAGCTTTCACTTGAAAATTCAGTTCCTTAAAGAGACCTTCTCTATCACCTAAGGCTTGATGACACTACTCCATTGTATCCTTCTATCACATTTGAGGTTATTAGTTTAATGTCTCTCTTAAATGGTACATGAACTTCTCCACCAGGGCAAGGGCTGCATTTATTTTATTTACCACTAAATCTGTAGCACCCTATGCTATGTGACGTGATAAGTGTTCAATATAAGAATAAATGAATGAATTAGTGATGCCTGCACTTTTGCTAAGGATAGGTTGCTCAATTGGCTCTAAGTTCTAGTAGCCAAGACAGAGAATTTTAAGATTCATGGTATACTTGAGTAAAATAAAACAACTATTTCAGGACCAAATAAGAGTTTGGGCTAACTGATAAAAATCAAATAAAAAACTGAACTAACAGCATGAGCACCAATGCTTTATTTTCTAAAAGGTATGGAAATGCTCACTTTAATAAATAATGACTCTCCCCGCTTCTAAATTTCTCTTCCTTTTGTTAAAAAACAAAACAAAACAAAACATCTTTTGTCTACGTCTAGGAATAGTTTTGGCTAGTGTCTTTAGAACTGGAAAGAAATCAGCTTAAATAAGTTATTACATCATCAACTTTAGTAAGTTAAAAATTGTGAATTTGTACACCAGCCAACTTCCAGAAGTTGGCAGATAAATATTTGTTAAATGTATCAATGAGTGGATAATTTAGATGACTTTTAAGAAATGGGCCCTTCTTCCTCTCGCTTTCTACAGTCTTTAGCCCAATTGTTATTGCTATATACTCTTAAATGCTGTTTCCTTCAGTTGATTATTAGTGAAATAATTACTGCGTGAAATAAGAGTCAACTAAGCTATTTTGCCTTGAAAACTATGAAGACAAAAAGATAGTGGAATTTTGAAATAAGATTTTAAGTTCTTTTGCAATTTTCATAAAGTAGTAATCTTTAAATTTACTTTTTGTTTCAATTAATCTGTGCTTCACTTCTAATAATGGAATGCCAATGTGAAGGCCTAGAATTTAGCATAGTGCCTGGCATTAACTAATAGGTCAGCGCATTTTTCCCAAATTGATCTTAAAATTTCATTTGATAACATTTCTTCACATGTAAGAACATGTCTCTGGCGTTGCCTAGTTATGATAAACCTCAACACAGACCCTCCTTTTAGGCAAAGTTCAGAAAATTTCTACTTAGTGGTATTTTCAAAGCGAAAATAAGCGTGGAGACGTTCACAACTGGCAGCATCTCGCATATGGCTCCGGGAATTCTCGCTAGGATTCCCTACATCTATTCTCGCTCACTAAGAACCTACTCAATACGTAGCAAAAATAAAACAGTCGGGACTTTTCTCTAGCTTAAGTTGTTTAAGTTTCCCAGAATCAAGGAACCCGGATGAGGCCGCTGTGAGATTGACGTGCACTTTGGCCAATAGCATTGCAGAGAGGCGTACCATTTCGTGGCTACCCCTATCAGCATGCAGAGAGTCGCCGTCTCCAAGATGAAAGCGGAAGTAAGAACTTTGCGTGCCTCATGGAACCGCTCCTACAGCACCTGGAACGTTTTTCCGAGGTTCTAGCGGTCTCGAGCACTACCCATGTCAGCACCTGGGACCCTGCCACCGTGCGTAGGGCCCTACAGTGGTCTCGCTACCTGCGTCACATCTACCGGCGCTTTGGTCGCCATGGCCGCATCCGCCTGGCTCTGGAGCGGCGGCTGCACAACCAGTGGAGGCAGGAGGGCGGCTTTGGGTCCAGTCCAGTCCCGGGATTGACGAATTTTCAGGCCCTCGGGCACTGTGACATCCTGCTGTCTCTGCGCTTGCTGGAGAACCGAGACCTCGGGGATGCAGCTCGTCACCACCTGCTGCAGCAGCTCTTTCCGGGCCCGGGCGTCCCGGACGCCGAGGAGGAGCCGCTCCAAGACCGCCTGGCCTGCCTCGCCCGCCGCCGGTCCGCGGTCCACCTGCTGCGCTTCTATGGATATAAAGAGAACCTGAATCTTCCGGAGGACTCACTGCTGAAGACCCAGGCAGAGATGCTGCTGGAGCGTCTGCAGGAGGTGCGGAAGGCGGAAGCGGAGGGTCCCAGCATGTTTCTCAGCAGCTTGTGGGAGCGCGTGCCTCAGAACAACTTCCTGAAGGTGATAGCTGCAGCGCTGTTGCAACCGCCTATGTCTCCCAGACCCCAAGAAGAGGAGGTGGAATTGGGCAGCCCCAAAACACCTGGAGAGGGGGGTCAAGAGCTAGTCCATTGGCTTCTGGGGAAGTCCGAAGTCGTGGCTGTCTTTTGCCGTCACCTCCCAGCTGGGCTTTTAACTGCCGTGGCAAGCCGCCACGGAGCGCTTTCTCGTGTCTATCTGGATCTGCTAACAGACTGGGGTCGACATCTGCACTATGACCTTCAGAAAGGCATTTGGGTTGGAGCTGAGTCCCAAGATGTGACCTGGGAGGAGTTGTACGATAGGTTTCAAAGCCTCTGTCAGGCCCCTCCTCCTCTGAAAGATGAGGTCGTAACAGTCCTAAAGTCCTGTAAGGCGCAGGATGGAGATTTCGAAGTCCCTGGTCTTAGCATCTGGACGGACCTGTTGTTAGCACTTCGGACTGTTGCGTGATATTGCATTTAGGAAAAACAAGTTTTTAGGTCTCAGCCCTGGCCCCAGTTTTCTATGGGCAACGCTCTGTTATTAATTGCTTGAATATATAGTTTACAGAATGAAAATTCCAATATTGTTACCAAATCTTCTTTGCCTTTATGTGTCCAAAGTAGTATTTTAGGTGCTAATTTTGAGTGATTTGTTATGGAATTATAAATATGAAAAGTAATTACTTGTAGTGCCATGGATTTTCTGGATAGAGGAGGTGACATGTTGGAAGTATTATATTTAAAGCCATGGAATTAACGTTAGTTGCTTTTCAGAAGGCCTCTTTTGAAGAATGATGAAAACGTGCACTTTTCAAAGAACAAGCAGCTTTAAAGTGACATTTTCTATCAGTATGATTTTTATAAGTCCCCACTCCACACCCGCTACCTAGTAGTGAAGAGTTTTCTTTAACCAACAACATATAGTGATGTCAGAAATGTTGGTTTGGAAAGCTAACTGGCCTATTTAGAGTGTAAGCCCTGGACTTTGGCCTTGTTAACCTAGTATTGTAACCAGTTAACCTGCTTCAACATGCATTAAAATTGTGTTATTCTGAAAGTTTGTCTCTCATTTCTGCAGATTCCTACTCCTTGAAAGTAAAAGACTGCATAGTAAGTTGATCAAAAGCTTCGATACACAGACAAAAGGTTTAAAGTGTGTAAATTCAAATATATGCCTTAGGATATAAATTTAGCATTTGGTAAAAGAATCAAAACAAACTTTTTAATTAGAAAACCGAGGTTTTAGTGTTGCTTCTGCCATTAACTAGGTTAATAAATCACAACCTTAGTGCTAGCTTTGCCTCATGTTAAATGAAATGTTTAGGCTAAAATAGTTAAATTTACTTATATTTCCCTTGGTGGCTGCCCTATGGAGACAGTTTAGAGTATTTGTTTTGTGTGTAATAACCTAACTTTGTTAGCTTACCCAGGTGTTCCACAACTGGCAGAGTGATTTCCAATAACCAAACTTTAGAATGATTTATTCATTTTTATTAGGGTGATAAAACTTTCCAGTGATAAAGATATTTTTGTTCATATTCAGGTTAGCTGATAGCAAGATATTTTGAAAGACATATTTTTGATATTCAGAAAGTTAATCTCTAATTCCAGAATGGACTTAGAGCAAAAATTTGTGTAATCTTGTAGAATTTTTCATTCTGTAGTAGAACCTGGGGGTGAATAATGTTCCACTAATAAATGCACTTTTCTAGTTAATCTTGAGTGAACACTAGCAAACTCTTATTCCTTGTGGTCAGATTCCTTTCTCTAGCTTTAATCCATGTAAACCATCTTTTAGATTCCATTTGCTATTAATGCAAGAATAAAGTCAATTCCTTCTGTCAGTTACATGAAAGTCTTTCTTCAAGAAACAATCCAGTGAAGAATTCTACCAAGACAAGTGTTATAATAATATTAACTTTAGGTTTAGAAAATAACAGTTTGTGCACTTATTTCCCTATACCCACAACTACATTTCACACTATGATTTTTAAAATAATATAGACTGATATAGACTTAACATTTTAAAATCCATTTTTATATTTACCAATTATTAAGCCCATATTTTAGGGTCCATGATGTGTTTATTACATACAGTATCTTCACACCAATGATGTATTCTTACACATATGAATATAAGCTAAAAATAGATTAAGTAAAATGCCCAAGGGCACATGCCAGAGCAACAGGAGAGTTGACTAGAAGCCGTATCTGCTATTATTTATTTTGTTTCCAAGAGCCTGGCACAGTGTCTGGCATGTGGTAGGTCCTCCTAATGTTTGAATGAATGAAACGAGCATTAGAATTTTACTTTGTATACTTTCTCTTTTTGAACAATATTAAGTACTTGAAAAGATATTGAATATACTAATCTTATTGTCCCTCTAGGAATCTATACATAGGATTGGAGAGAAATACTATAAATAATGAATTATTTCATAAAATCTAGAAATGCTTATTTTGTGGGTTTTTTTCCTCCTATCAAATGAGAGAACAGTATTGAAATTTCTCACTATGACCTTGGTTCAGGAAATTTTATCAATTACTGTTTTATGGGTTTTGAGCAATTTTATAACATGCAAAGAAATATAGAATTATATCATCTTAATGAATTGAACCTATTATTTGTAGTGAATTGCCTTTCTGCTTTAAAGTCCATTTTTTTCTATTGTCATTATTAATACTATGATTGGACTTTTTTCTGCTGTCCTATTTTGTGCTTTCTATTTGTCTTGATTTCTGTTTCATTTCTCTCTCAGCTATTTTCGATTGACTAAATATTTGTTTTCTTCCATTTCCCCTTCTACCAGTTGGGATGTTATATTCTAAGCCTAAGTTTTATACTCCAAACTTTTATCATATTTAACTTAAAAATATCTAAAATTACTCAATATCTTAATCCCCTTTCCTAACGATGCAGTGGACCTTAAGAAACTTTAACCCTGATCTCTTATCTCCAAACTCACAAGTTGTTATCCAGTTTTTTTAGTTTTGTTCTTTGAAGAAAAATAAAATCCAACAAATTAGAACACTGTAATTAATAATATATGTACACAAGTGCATTTTTATTCACTTACGTGTTTAACCATTTAATTTCCCATGATTGCACCTCAGATTGCACTCCTTTCTGCTGGAGTCAATTACATATTTTTTTTTGTTTAAAGGTATGCTCTTGGAGAAAGTCTCTTGGTTGTAAACTTTTTCAGTTTTTATCTACAAATATCTTTATTGTGTTTCGTATCTGTGTATTTGTGTTTTCCTCTGTTCTGGAAAATTTCCAGCCATTCTTTTCCCTAGTGTTTTTCTACTCATTCCTATGACTCTGATCAGGCCTACATTATATCTTTTCATTCTCTTATATCATGTAACTTCTCTTTCCTAGTTTCTATCTCCATATATCTCACTCTATGCTGCCGTGGGAACTGTGGCTATCTCCCAGGATCCATATCCCCATTTTCATTTTAGCAATAATATCCTACCCCCAGCTTTTACCTGGAAGTGGCCACTCATCTAGAGTAAATTTCTTAATTTTTCCTGTAGTTAGATATGGCCATAATGTTAGGTTTTGGCTACTGGTATATAAGCAAAAGCGATATGTGCAACTTATGATTCATACCTGAAAAATATGAAATTATTTTCCCTTAATGCTCCGCTTTTCCCTTTTAATGGGCTAGAAAGTCAAATGTGGTGCTAGTGAGCTACTTTGAATATGGCTGAGGATGACTGGAACAATTGCAATAGACCCAAAGGTGAAGTCACATGTTCAGAATGACAGAACAATGCCTACCTGCCTAGCTTGTCCTGTTACATGGGAGAGAAATACACTACTCTTTTATCCAAATCACTGTTTGGGGTATTTTGTCTTATCAACATCACCTATAATCCTACATAGTATTGGTATAGTCTTCATTCTTCTCCCTGATCTATCTGATGTTTAAGCCATCAATTAAGTTTTAAATTGCAGCAATATTTTTTCTTTTAAAAGTTTTTTGTGTTTTTCTTTCTTCCAACTCTTCTTGGTCATTTTTATTTTTAATTTTTTTAAACTTTTAATTATGGATACATAATTGTACATATTAATGGTGTATATATGATATTTTGACATAAACATACAATGTATAAGATTAAATTAAGGTAACTGGAATAGCCATCACCTCAAGCATTTATCTTTTCTTTGTGTTTTGGCAACTTTGTATTACATGCTTATTTTTTATTTTTTTTATTTTTTATTATTGTTATTTTATAGTCTATTAATCATTTCAAAACCTGAAGTCCTTGGGGATCTAAACTTGTTTTGTTGATAGTCATGGCAGTTTGTCTCTTTACATATTTGGTAATTTGTTATTGTGAGTTCCCATATATTTAATCTTAATTTTGGAAACCTGGGAGTCAGGGTATAAGCCAAGCACAGAAAGACAATGCATTGGTGAAGCTGTAGGATGCTTAGACCTGATAACATTTCAAAGCACACACTGCCTCTTTCAAGGAGCACTATAACTGATCAGCAGCATGAATTAGCCTTCAACTTAACAGAACAATTTCATGCAATACTTCAAAAGGAAGTATTATATATATTATGTATATTATTCAGTCACTTTGGATGAATTAAATGACACTACTGGCTCGGTGCAGGTTTTATACTCCATTCGGATCATAACAGAAGATTTTCTTTGCCACGAAGAGTTACTTGCTTTGGGCACTCTTGCACATAGAACACGGGGAATAAGATATCTTCAACAATTTTCAAGATAAATGGGAAGTTGGATAGAATTTGGTAAATTTAGTGAGTGTATGTACAGTTGGTGCACCTTCCATGACAGGAAAAGATGAAGGATTTATTGCACAGATTAAAAAAAAAGTATTAACAGATCAAGATGCTCTCATTTCATTGTATCCTGCATCAGCAAAATCTCTGCTAAAGCTATCATTTTAAGTGACACTTTGCAACAAGGTTGTAAGTATTGTTAACTATATTCATTCAAATGCAACACTACATCATAAGTTTAGTAACATGCTTAAGTTGAAGGAAGAGGTACTTAGTGTGGATTTGCTGTATCATTCTCAAGTGTGTTGATTATTGCAGGAACAGGTGTTAGCCAAAATTTTATCTCTGCAAGAACAAATAGTTAAATGTCATGAAGAACAGAATGAGCAATGTGAATTATTGAAAGTAGATTTCTATAGGAATGTAGCATTTCTGTGTGATATCACGTCAAACCAAAATGACTTGAATATTTCTTTGCAAGGTAAAACTAAGTCTATATATAATACGTGACAAAAAAATAGAAGCATTTCAAAAAAAAGCTATGTGTTTTCAAAACATATCTTCAAAAGAAAATTTCAGATGAACATTTTCCCCAGTTAATAAAGGTCATTGATGACAGGATGATATATGAAATCATTTGAAGAACATCCAGCTGTTATAGACCTATTAATTGGAGACTACAATGAAGGATTCACTAACTTTGAGAATCCTATCATCACACTCAAATTAGCATTTCTGCCACACCTAGTTGATAGCACCAAGGCACCAAATAACTACAGATGGCATTGATTGAACTTTCAGTAGATGACATTTTAAAGTCATTGATGCTAAGAAAGATCCAATTGAAATATGGAACAATTCAGTAGAATATCCACGCCTTTGGCAACATGCCTGAAAAATGCTTTCTTGTTTTTCAACCATTTATTGCTTTGAATCTACATTCTCCTACCTAAACCAAATCAACATGCCTTTAAAGTCACAAATGACTATACTCATCTAGGGGGTCAACTGAAACTACAGACCTCCACGCTGCAACCAAATGTTCAAGTGCTTTCCAACAAAAAGCAGACACAACAAAGTCATTTAAAGGTTAGTTAACTTTAAAATTAACAAAGAGTTTTCATTGTTTGAAATTACTAAGTGCATAGTAATTATTTTTTTACAAAATAATGTACATTTTTAAGTATATCTAATTCAAGTTTTTTGAATGCGGCCTTATTTGATTACTGCTAAATTAATGCCTTCCAACATGAAATGGTCCCCCACCCTTAGGATAGGGTAACCATAAATTTTCATTTGCTTGGGGAAGATTTGGGTTATGCCTGTTGTCCTGGCATAATTATGTCCTCTTTTATTCTCTAAGTGGCCCTGGTTTGACTGATAATTTATATGGATACTTTAGTCCCAGCCATCGTATCTCTGCCAGATTACACCGATTATCTCTTGGCTGGTTTCCCTGCATTCTTAATTGTACCTGTACATAATCCACCTAATTGTGCAAGCAGTGAACTCTGAGTCACATTCATTGAGAAACTTGAAGCTACTAGAAGAGAACTTACACAGACTGTCACCACATCTATTTATACTGGCATCTATACCCATGTGTTTTACCTGCTACTTGTTTTCAGTGATGTTATTCATTACTAAGCCAATTTCTATACTTGTACACTAGATCTCATTCCTTCTCACCTACTCAGATCATAGCTCTAGCAATTTTCTTCTTTCTGTCTTACATTTCCAGTATACATATATGCTGCTATTTCTACCACCATAGACAAAGCAAGCAAATAAAACTCTGTCCCCATTTTGCATAATAGATACTTGCTTCATTTATTTTCTATTCTTTGCAACAAACTTCTTGAAAGTGTCCTATTTTCTCTTAATACTATTCCAATCTGGACTTTCCCACTAATTTTACCATTACACCAAACATGCCCTTTCCAGGAGGCCTAGTGTCTTCCACATTGTTAAATCCAAAGGTCAGTTCTCGGGTCTTATCTTGTTTAATTGATCAGCTAAAATTTGATACAGTTGATGATTCCCTTCTCCTTGTTACACTTTCTCCATTTGGTTTCCAGGACATTGCCCTGTCTTGGTTTTCCTCTACCTTTATTGTCACGCCTTTTTAATATTTTTCTCCTGTCTATAAAGTCTTAATATTGGAGTGCTCCAAGACTCACTCTTTCATTCTCTTTACTATATATGCTTTTTTGATAGTCTTATCCTATCCATGACTTCAATTTCATCTGTATGTCAGTGACTCAGACTTTTCTCCTGCTCAGACATCTTTCTCAAACTCCAGATTTATATGTCCAATTGCATGCATACTAAATACCTCCTTTTGGATATCTCAAACTCAATATGTGCCAAACCTACTTGATCTGTATCCTTCTCCATCCTTGTTATTGGCAATTCCATCCTTACAGTTTTCTCAGGCCAAAAATCTTGGAGTCATTCTTGATTCTTCTCTATCTTTTCCTACGCATCCAAACTGACAGGGTTATTAGTTTGACATTCCAAATATATCTAAAATTTGTCCACTTCTTAACATCTCTATTGCTAATCCCCTGGTCTGAGCCACCGTCATTTCTTACCTAGATTTCTGCAATAGCTTTTTTTAATAGTATTTATTTTTTAAAACAGTTTTAGATTCACAGCAAAACTGAGCAGATGGTATAGATATTTCCCCTGCCCCTTTGCCCACACATGCATAGACTCCCCCTTTATCAACATCCCCCCCAGAATGTTATGTTTGTTACAATTGAACCTATAATGACACATTATCACCCAAAGTACATAGTTAACATTAGATTCACTCTTGATGTAGCACATTTTATGGGTTTGGACAAATGTATAACAACATGTATCCACCCTTATAGTAACATAGACCGAAGTTTCACTACCCTAAAGATTCTCTGTGCACTGCCTATTCATCCCTCCCTCCTCCCAACCCTGGAAACCACTGATTTTTTTTTACTCTCTCCATAGTTATTCCATGTCCATTATGTTATGTATTAATAGTTGGAATCATAGTATTTAGTCTTTTCGAATTGGTTTCTTTGACTTAGTAATATGCATGTAATGTTCCTCCATGTGTTTTCATGGCTCGATAGCTCATTTCTTTTTAGTGCTGAATAAAATTCCATTGTCTGGATGTACCACAGTTTACTTATCCATTTACCTACTCAAGGACATTTTAGTAGCTTCAAAGTTTTGACAATTATAAGTAAAACTTCTATAAACCTCCACATGCAGGTTTTTGTGCAGACGTAAGTTTTCAACTCCTTTGGGTGAATACCAAAAAGTGTGACTGCTGGATTATATGGTAAGAGCATGTTTAATTTTATAAGAAACTGTCAAGCTGTCTTCCAAAGTGGTTATACCATTTCGCATTCCCACCAACAATGAATTAGAGTTCCTGTTGTTCCACATTCTTGCCAGTATTTGGTGTTGTCAGTGTTCTGGATTTTGGTCATTCTAATAGGTATAAAGCAGTATCTCATTTTTGTTCTAATTTGTAATAGCCTCTTAATCAGGTCTTCTTGTTTTCATCTTGGTTTCTCCACAATCCATTCTGAACAATGTAGTTACAGAGGTTTATATTATAAGATAGATCACGTTATTCATTTCCTTAAAATCCTGAGTTGGCATCTCATTTTAGTAAGAGTCCTTCTAACGGCCTACAAGGCTTTACATGGTCAGCATTGTCCCTTCTACCTCTTTGCCTTTCTTCCTACTCTTCCTCTAACTCCGTCTTCCCAAGCCACACTGCCCTGCTTGCTGTTCTTACAAAATGCCAGCCATGGTCATACCTTGTGGCTGTTCTCTCTGCCTGTAAAACTCTTCTCCCCATTATCTGCTCAGCTAACCTCAATTTTTCACTCCATGCTCCCTCTTCAAGGCTCATTCTAAGTCTTCTATTTATTACAGAAATTTTCCTGATCACCAGACCCTGCCCACTCTGGCCCCATCCTCATTCATGATCCTCCTTGTACTTTTCCATCTTTTCTTTTTCCACAGAAATTTCAATCATCACCTACTAATTTATTATTCATTTTTTTATTTTTTATTATTATGATGATGAATATTTATTTTCTGCCTCTCCCCAAAGAACATAAGCTCCTCCTCTAGAGGGTACTTTGTTCAGTAATATATCCCAAGAGTATAGAATAGTTTTCAGCACAAAGTGAAAGCTTAAAAAGTATGTGTTAAATGAATATCTGAATGAGTGAAATGGTTTTTATGAAGTCAATTTTATGATCTCACTCACCTGCTTAACACTCTTGAGTGGCTTCCCATTCCACTTTGAATAAAAGCCATTTTTCTTTCCTTGCCTATAAGACCAAGTGCATACTCTGCTTATCTTAACATGCTCATCTGCTCACTCATCTCTTACCATTCTCCTTTCATACACTCCTAAAATATAGGAATTATTTCAGTTCTTGAATAGGCAGAGATTTTTTCTGTCTTAACACTTTTGCTTATATTATTCCTCAGCCAATAATGTTCTTACCCAAGTATTTCATCTCTCGGCTTAATTTTATTCCCTGACCATAATGTCTCTATCTAAATATATTTCACCCTGTTTTTTTTTCCTTCAGAAATTTTTCTGTTAATCATAGTTTTCTTGTTCATTTGTGTCTGTCTTTTTCATGGAATTGTCTTTTCCATGCTCAGCGAGGAAGGCACAACTGCCTCTGTTTTGTTTGTTCAGTATCCAGGTCCCTTATTCATAACTATGATTGACATACATTCAATCATACATAATGAATGGGAATGAAGTAAACTTTGAATGAGAGCATCATCCTTTGGGTCATTTTTGTAAGAAACATAAACATATAATCATTTTAATAGTGGCTACAGGAAGTATAAACCCAAACAAGAAGAGTGGAGGTCCTCATAGATGGTAACATTTTCAATCTACAACCTAACAATCTTGAAAAATCTTCCAAAGCTTCTTTGTTCATTTGAGTTAGATCAACACATTTATCAATGTCAAGACTTAGTTGCTGTAGTTAAATATTCCATTTTTACTTGATTGCTATAGCTCTTTTATATATTTTTGGAGATCTGAAACAATACACCAAAGCTCTGAAGTAGAAAACAGTAATAAATAAAATGACCCATCTTCCCCAGAAAATTGTGGATATAGGGTATTCATTATTAACACAAATTAATTCATGTAAATGCTCTAGGAAGAAACCATTGATTTTTCTCAGGAACTAATTGGAAATGATCAATCACTATATTAGAAGTGTGGCAGTAGCATCATTTATTAGATGCTAATTGTCATAGTGGGCTAAGAATGCCCTTTTGCCTTAGAAATATGGTGGCCCTAAGGGAAAGTAGCTTGAATCATTGAAATAATTAATCTGTATACATCTGTCTCTTGGAGCTTCATTACTCTTAATATTGGGGTGAAGGTTTGGGTTCAGAAGAGCTTACGGTGTTTTAAAGGCTCATTGTAGTGTTATCCTTTTATCTCATGAATGAGCAGCTCTTGAATCTTAGAAATTTTTTTATATGAAGTGATTCAGAAGTACAAGCACAGACATATAACATGTGAATACTCAGTTTATATTTTATATTTATTCATATAATACAAGTAATATCAATCTCTGAATGAGGTCTACAATAGTATCTGAATGTTTGGGGATTTATTTAAAATTGAGTTTTATGCATGAATATTTAAAGTGAATGTATTCTAAAGACAAACTTATTTGTTTATCACTACAAACAAAAGCTTTCTCACTTCATACACAGTCTTTAAGTTTTATGTTTATGTTACAAATTTTTACTCATTCATTCATTCATTCAGTAAGCATTTGATTACCTAGTATATGTGAGGGTATGATATAATGCCCTAAAATGATTACAAATCAATTTATATAGTTTATATATTTTTATGTTATGAACGAAATTTCTCATTTTTTAAAAGAAAATACATCTAGAAAGCAATATGTAAAAGACAGATATACATATAGATCAATATTGGATTTTTACTTTCTACAATTGTTCAAAGATCTATGGGATAGCTGTTAAAATATTCATTAATATACCAAGCATTTGACATAATATCAATACTTTTTTGTAAGATATTCTGTGTGAGGCTATGCATATATTTATGAACATTGACAATATGCCAAGATATAAGAAGAAAATAGTGTGCTGTCAGCTTTCAATGGATGTAGATACACCCATGGAAGACAATGTATAAAAGTTATTTGCTAATTCCAGGCACATTAGGTACCTTAAAAATGTTAATTGAATTTGAATCCACAATTCAAATAATCTTTCACTAATAAATTGATTATCAAAATATATAATAGAAAAATCAATGAAGATTGTAGTTTCATAATCTCTTCTAGAAATAAAGGAATCTCATAATTTTGTAGTAAATATTTTTGGCAGAAAGGGAGAATGTTTTCAATCTTATATTTTTTAAATATAAAAACACAAAACCATGTTCATATGCTTTGATGATTTACAAAAATATTCAGTAGTTTACACAAGCATTAATAGCCAAAAGTGGGGTGAGATTGGAGGTGCATATTCTCTGGTCTGTTTTTCCAATAATTGCAAAAACATGTGTTTCCAACACTGCCAGTTTGAAATTGTTGTTGAGAACATAAAATAAATTACAAGTGACTAACAAGAGCAATTTACAGAAGATACATGATATAGTTCACTAGTCAGCAGACATAGGTTGCATATGGAATTGCTATAGTAACCAAAACTAATCGACAGCAGGCACCATTTTCTAATTATAGCTGGAAAGTACTGAACCTTGTGCAGCACACCAGCAAATTGGCCCCTGTAGATTCAAAATGATTTCCCTGTTTGTCATTATAGACGTTAGCCAAGGCAGGATATTTGTGGAATATGGTTTCTGCAATTTGTTAAAGGTATTATGTGCATATTTATAGTCTAGTTCTATGAATAGAATATTATACTTACTATTACAATTAAAAGACATTCACAGTTCTCTTTAAGAATAAAAGAAGGTTCAAATAACAACAATTTTTCATGGTGTGGGAACTAAAGCGTAACTAAAGAGACAAAAAAGGGGAAATAGATTTTAAAATTTGTTAAATGAGCTGTCTTTTATGACTTATTTTTGTCATATAACATCATCTCTGAACAATCTTGAGTAAAATTTTTCATTAAGCTTCCATGTTCTCATTTATACAATTTGGATAAGAATAATAACTACATCTTTTTTCAATAAAACAATTAAAAGCATGAATATCTTTTTAAAACTTATTTTAGCCATCATTTAGGATAGGTCTGTTGGTGACATATTATCTTAGCTTTCCTTCTTCTGACAATGTCTTGATTTTTGAAGGATAATTTTGCCAGATATAGAATTTAAGGCTGACATATCTTTTCTTTCAGTATTTGAAAATGTTGTACCATTTCCTTCTGGCATCCATGATTTCTGATGACAAATCTGTCATTTGAATTATTTTTCCCTTATGGGTAAAATCTCATTTCTTTCTCACTACTTAAGGGTTTTTCTTTCCCTGTAGTTTTTAAAAGTTTGATCTTGATGTATCTTGGTGTAGATTTCTATGGATCTATGCTGTTTAGAGTTGGCTCATCTTTTTAAATCTGTAGGATTATGTCTTTTGCCAAATTCAGGAAAATGTCAGTCATTATTTCTTGGAAATATTTTTTCATCCCTACTCTCTCTTCTCCTCCCTAGATTCCAATGACATGATGTTAGATCTTTTGTTTTAGTCCCATAGGTCCTTGAGTTTCTATTCATGAGTCTAGCTCCTCCACCCCCAGTCTATCTTCTCTCTCAGGGTAGATAATTCCTACTGTTCTATCTTCAAGTTCACCGATTCTTTCCTCTGGTCTCTCCATTTTGCTGTTGAACCCCTCCATAGAGCTTTTAATTTCAGTCATCGTGTTTACCTCATCTTTAAAATTTTCACTTGGTTATTTTTTATACTTTTGTTTAGATTTTTCTGAGACTTTACATTTTTTCATTTGTTTCAAGAGTATTTGTAATTGCTCATTGAATCATTTTAATAATCAATGCCTTAAAATCCTTCTCAGATAATGGCAATATCTGTGTCATTTTGGTGTTATTGTCTGTTGATCATGTTTTCTCATTCTCCAAGAATATATTTTGATGGGACAAAGTTATTTTTTTTTGTTTTTTTATTTCTGCATATTATAGGGGTACAGTTGTTTAGGTTACATATGTTGTCCTTGCCCCCCCTTCCCCCCAAGTTCCAGTTTCAAGGGTGCCCATCTCTCGGATGGTGCGCATTGCACTCTTTGTGTATGCATATACTTGTCCTCTCCTCCCCCTCCCCTTCCCCACCTTCCTCCTCCCGCCTGCCTGACATCCAATAGATGTTATTCTTATATGTACACTTATGTGTTGATCGGTTAATACCAGTTTGATGGTGAGTACATGTGGTACTTGTTTTTCCATTCTTGGGATACTTCACTTAGTAGAAGTATCTATCCAGGAGTATACAAGAGGTGCTATATCACCATTGTTTCTTAAAGCTGAATAGTACTCCATGGTATACATATACCACAGTTTATTAATCCACTCATGTGTT
>CAUYSK010003695.1:0-21423 GCA_963575035.1 Avahi laniger | reverse complement strand
GAGATAAATAGGGACCTTTCTAAGTCATAAAGCATTCAATTTACCAAAACGCTATACTATTCTAAACCTGTATAACATAGCTTCAGAAAGAGAGATAATAATTCTAAATTTATATAATATAGTTTCAAAATAAATAAGGTGAAAATTAGAGAATTCAAAAGAGCAGGAGCAAGTTCATACATTCTCTGACAATGGCAGAATTAAGCCAGAAATTAATAACAAAAATAAATCTATAAAAATCCCAAACTTGTTAAATATTAAACATATTTCTAAGTAATTTATAAATCACAATTTATGAAACAGAAATTAGAAATATTTTCAGGTAATTATAATAATATCAAAATATATTAAAACTTATTAGACACAGCTAAAGCAACCCTTTAGTGAGAAAGTTGTGCTAGATTTTAATTTGTCAAAATAATTGAGAAAGTAAGTGGTCAGGAAAGTCAGTCTTCACTGGCATAGAAAACTAGAGTAACACAATTAAGATATTGAGTGATGCATTATGAAATTATGTAACATAACTGTGAATACACAATTAAGAGACTTGACCTCATTTGTATATGCATAATACAGCCATGAACAATTGTAGGATTTATAGTCTTCTGATGTACATACGGAACGTTGACCAAAATGACCATATGCTGGGCTGGAAACAAAGTTTCAATAAATTTCAAAGGATTGATTCCATCAGAGTATGTTCTCTGACAACAGCAGGATTTAGCCAGAAATTAATAACAAAAATAAAACTATAAAAATCTCAAACTTGTTAAATATTAAACACATTTCTAAATAATTTATAAATCACAACAATTTATGAAACAACAGAAATCAGAAATATTTTCAGCCAAATAGTAACAACAGCAAAATATATTAAAACTTGTGGGACACAGCTAAAGTCCTTTAGTGAGAAATTTGTAGTCTCAAATGCATATATTGGAGGAAAAAATAAAGACTGAACATCAGTAATATAAACCTCCATATCAAAAAATTAGAAAAAGAATAGCAAATCTAACAGAATGTATAAAAGGGTAATAATAAAGATGAGAACAGAGGTTTGTGAAATAAAAAACAAGCATAATTTAGGAAAAGAATTTACAAAAGCCAAAGTTTGATTAGTTGGAATAATTAGTAACATTTATAAGTTTCCAGGAAGACAAATCAAAAAGAATGAACAATTACCAATATAAGAATTGAAAAAAGCAAATAGCGCTGAAGACCTACAGACATTTAGAAAGGTAAGAAAAGAATATTATGATACACTCTATACTAATAATTTGGCAATTTATATGCTATGACAAACACATTATTAGCCAAAACTGATGGAAAGAGAAGTAAAAGGTCTGAACACTCCTATTGCAAATCATTCTTGTAAACCTTTCCTCAAAATAAAACTTTAGGCCTAAATGGCTTGACTAGTGAATTCTTCCAAATATCAAAATAAGAAATAGCATTGATCTCACACAAACTTCACATATAATAGTGAAAAAGGGAACACACTTGAAAACATTTTATGAGGTCAGCATATCCGTGACAAGGAAAAGAAGGAAAAACGTACAAATCAGTCTCTCCCATGAACGTTGATGCAGCTATCCTAAACCAATTAGCAAATTAATCCCTACAATATATAAAACGATACTACGTACTCATAAAACAAGTTTATTCCTCTAAGTCAAGGGTGGCTTCAAATAAGAAAATAAATCAAAAATAATGACATTAAGAGAGAAAAAGGAGAGGAATTATGTAATAATGTCAGAATTATATGATAAAATTGAATACTGAATCATAAGAAAAAACTACTAGAATCTAGAAATAGAAGGCAAACTGATCTCCTTAAATTAATAAAGACTATCAATGAAAACTCCAGACTAGATTTTGTTTTGTTGTATTAAAGTAAAATTGTAAAAATATTACAAACACATTTCAGATTCGCCCATCACGCTGTGTCAGCTCAGGGTTTAGGCACAGCAGCATATGCTGCCGTAGAGTGTTAACGAACGTACTCATTTCGTTTGTGCCATGCAATGTTATTTCCTTTGTTGTTTATGTTGCCACACAATCTTCCCCGGTGGGTGCCATGACGACCTCCTTTCAGGAAGGAAGGACTTTCTCCCATAGGTGCTGGAAGTGCTATGAGGATAACCGCACACGAGGTCGGGCCCCTTTCTGGTGTGGCCATGACCAGCCGCTAACCAACACGGCTGTGTAAACGTCCATCCTCTCACCCCAGCAGGGTCGGAGGTGGAGGGTCTTCCAACCTCGGAAGTCCCTGCAGGGTTGCTCGAGGCCTCCACTGAGAGTGCTCCCGAGCTCAGCCTCGCCACCTGTCCAGTGCTCCTCCTTCGCCCTTCTCTTCTCAGCTTTGGCTCCGAGAACACTCCCTGATACACTTTGCATGTATCATTCCCCTCCCAGATCAGCTTCCTGGGAGACCAGACAGTTGCGTCTTCATTTTTGTTTTGTTTTGTTTCTTATTTTTGGTATAGCTGCCTCATAGTCCATAGAATTTAATACCATAACTCCTCTATCTCCATTTTACATATTAATAGCTCTTTCCCTCTATAACAACAAGACACCAAACATTTTGTTGCATATTGACTTAATAGTCTGTTGAATTATTTTCTTAAAGTACATAGCCAAGAGAGGAATAAATAGGTCACAATTTGTGTGTGGGGAGTGTATTTATATATATACCCATATACAGGTTATATTACCTGTATCACATAAGTAAATTATATATATTTACAAGCATACAATTTATCAATTTGTAACACATATCTACTTGTATAACAGCTATCCTAGTACCTCACATAATTATGTATAATTTTATTTAAAAATTAAGAGATGTAAAATGCAAGCTCATCTTTCCTTTAGTTTGAAAATTTTATCACTAGTAATATTGAATTAATTATACATATAGATAAGTTTCTCTATAAAATCTTTAGCAAAGTATATTGGATAAAAACAAATGCTATATCAATGTTACACCTAATTAATTTTACTGTTTTTTTCTAAACAGCTTATAAATCCCTTTTCTATACCAGTGGTTCCCAACCCTTTTGGCACCAGGAACTGGTTTCACGGAAGACAATTTTTCCACGGAGGATGTGGAGGGGGAGGTGGAGCTTACGCGGTGATACAGGCGATGGGGAGCATCTGTAAATACAGGTGAAGCTTTGCTCGCTCACCTCCGGCTGTGTGGCCCAGTTTGTAAGTTTCATGGAAGACAGTTTTTTTACTGCAGAGGCGCGGGGCTTGGGCAGAGGGGAAGGAGGCAGAATTCAGGGGGTAATGCAGCCGGTTCCTAACAGGTCACAGACCAGTACCAGTACCAGTCCATGGCCCAGGGGCTGGAGACCGCAGTTCTATACAACTGTTTTCCCTAGAACTTTATGATATATAACCCCATAATTAAATAAGAGATGTTTTTTAGTGTGAATTTATTTTTCATTCAAATTGGTGTTAGTCTGACTTGATAAATATATCATTTATTAAAAATATTTTAGAGATATGTACATATTTGAAAACATAAATCTCAGTTCTACAACTTTCTAATAATTTAAGCCTTCATAATCCTATTCCCTTATCTGTATAAATGTGAATACAAATATCTCCCTCATAGCATAAATATGATGATTAAGTTTGTAAGGCATCTAGAGTAATATCTGTTCTATAGTAGAGGTTTCATAATTTGTACTATAGACAAAAGAGAGGGTTCTGGCCATACCTCAGAGCAAAAGTCAATAGAAACTAGCACAGAGTAAGAAAAAGCATTCATAACATAGCCCAGGATAGAGCTCCCCCGTGCAGTAGTCTAAGTGAGAGCTAAGGAACAGCATCTAGGGAAAGCATGTTCCTACAGAGACTTCCTAAAGACAATCCTCTGCTGGCGTGGGGCTCTGGGCAGCTGTGTCTCTCCCAGAGCGGGTGTAAGCGAGACTTCACAAGGACTCGTCAGCAGGACGTGCGCGAAGGAATGGTGCTGTAGACTCTGGCCAGGTCCGAAGCTCTGAGATTCCAAATAGATTTCAGCACACAAACGCAAGTAAAGCATGGGGTGTGGCGCAGTGAGACCTTCCTGGAAATGGGAGCGCAGGTAGCTCTGCCTCGGTTACAGTTTATTGGAGGAAAAGTGTAGCAACATGATTTACATAGAAATGCTAGTGAAAGAGACCTGGGGGAAATAAACCATTTCTCGTCACTGGGGCTCGTAATGTAATGCCAACAAGAACGTGTAAAAGTGAGTGATGATTCAGATACAATTTATTTGAGTAATGTTTGTTGAATGCCTACTCTGTGATGAGAAACCACTTAGGAAATAAGAATATAAAACCAAATTAGACATGGCTGTGCTCTCGAAGGGGTCAAGTAATCAATGTACCTTAAACAAACTTTATAAAAGTGTATTTTAAGTAATAATATTTTAAATTATCAAATAAATGGCTACTTGTTAGAATTAAACCAAAATTTGCTCATAAACCTATAAAATATTTCCCTGAGTCAGATGTTAACTTACATTTATATTTAATATAATCGTTCATTAAACTCAGTAAATATTTATGGATCAGCTGTGGGCACACAGCAGCCACCTACAGAGAAACAATTCCTGTGTGGTTCTGTGGGCTGCAGAGTGGGAGACACTGGGCACATTTTGTAGCCTGGACGTTGAGAATCCGACAGCAATAAGAGATTGAACAGATAGGAGAGAGAAGAGGGTATAACTTGGGGGTCATTGAAGAAACTGGGGAGGGGAAGGGTATTGGAACCAACAGTCTCCATGGAAGGATTAGCCTCGCAGTGAGGAAGAGGCTGGTGGAAAAGGGACAGAGGTCAGCGCAGAAATCTAGAGCCGGCACGAGTGGGTCCTGAATGTCTGCTCCTGCAATCTGAACGATGGTCCTGGAAAAGTTAGATGTTCAGTGGACATTTGCTGAATAAATGAGAGATGAATTTTAAAAGTGAGTCTCCACATCAAATGTTTCTATAACAGTGACAGTGTGAAAGCATTTAAAAGATTAGCAGAGTCTTTAAAAACATAAGATGAACGAGTATGTCAATTAGTTTGAGATAATGATTCATAGTTAAAGCACAAAGTCTATGAAAAATACAAAGTAAATGAAGAAGTTTCAATTAGTCTCTTATTCGTGAAACTTCCAGAAATTTTATGTCATTTTAATTAACCCCAAACTATTTGGAAGATGATGAATGTTAATTACTTCAGTTATTCTTAAGCTGACAGGCGGTTGATTTGGAACACTGTGTTTAGGTCCAATTCGTGCTCAAACCACGGTAAGGAAAGGTCCATGGTGAGTTGGAAGGTGAGTTGGAAGACACAATCATCTATAAGACATTCAGGTGACTTCTGAGTAGCAGAGACACATGTTAGAAATTTCTACCTGTGGGTCTTCATTGTATTAGGTTGGTGCAAAAGTAATTGTAGTTTTGGACCATGAATTTTAAATTATTATAACTAGGCTCAAACACTTATTTATTAATCAAAATAGGAACCATTACAATCAACACAGTTTTACCAATGAGAAATAACTTTGTTTATTCCTGTAGCATAAAAATTCATGCTTCAGGATTCCACAAACTCTTAGAACGCATTTTCTGCATCCTGCTGGTTGTGGAAGCATTTTCCCTGCAAAAAGCTGTCAACATGCTTGAAGAAGGGGTAGTCAGTTGGTGAGAGGTCCGGGGAATATGGCGGAGGAGGTAAAACTTCGTAGCCCAATTCGTTCAACTTTCGAAGTGTTGGTTGTATCACATGCAGTAGGGCGTTGCTGTGGAGAACAATTGGGCCCTTTCTGTTGACCAGTGCTGGCTGCAGGCGTTGCAGTTTTCAGTGTATCTCATCGATTTGCTGAACAGATTTCTCAGATGTGATGGTTTCGCAGTGATTCAGAAAGCTGTAGTGGATCAGACTGGCAGCAGACCGCCAGTGACCATGACCTTTTTTTGATTCAAGTTTGGCTTTGGGAAGTGCTTTGCAGCTTCTTCTTTGTCCAACCACTGAGCTGGCCATTGCTGGTTGTCTACACAATCCACTTTTCGTAGCATGTCATGATCTGATCAACAAATGGTTCATTGTTGTTGCGTACAAGAAGAGAAGATGACACTTCAAAATGATGATTTTTTTCATTTTTAGTCAGCTCATGAGGCACGCACTTATCAAGCTTTTTCACCTTTCCAATTTGCTTCAAATGCCGAACAATAGGAGAATGGCTGACCTTGAATTCTTTGGCAACTTCTCGTGTAGTTGTAAGAGGATCAGCTTTGCTGATTGCCCTCAATTGGTCATTGTCAACTTCCGATGGCCGGCTCCTGGGCTCCTCATCTTCAAGGCTCGCGTCTCTTTTGTAAAACTTCTTGAACCACCCCTGCACTGTACGTTTGTGAGCAGTTCCTGGGCCAAATGTGTTGTTGCTGTTGCGAATTGTCTCCGCTGCTTTACGGCCTGTTTTGAACTTGAATAAGAAAATTGCTTGAATTTGCTTTTTGTCTAACATCATTTCCATAGGTTAAAATAAAAATAAAATAAACAGCAAGTAATAAGTCATTAGCAAAACAACAGAAAGTGGGAAATGCGTATACATTGCTGTATAGCGTAACCACATTTATGTAAGAATGTATTCCAGTATCAAATGCAAATTCCAACAATGCTAAAACTGCAGTTACCTTTGCACCAAGGTGTCTAACTGAGCAGTTTGATGTTTAATTCAACTCTGCTGGGGGAGTGGAATCCAAATTAATGGGGGTGTAGGACTGACTGGCCAATGCCTTCACATGTGGTCACTGAATAAGAGGACAAGGAAACTCCACGTGGGCCCCTGGGCGTGGAAGGTTATGTGCAAAAATGAAATGTGGCTATCTTTGCGCAATTCTGAGGTCACTTGGTACTAGGAAAGACACAGGTGAGGGAGATGTGTGGGTATGGTCAGACTCCCATTCCCACCCCACACTTAGCTGGTGACATTGGGCAAATCATTAAGACTTTCCAAGCCTCCACTTTTCTTTATGTAAAATAAAGATTAATGGAGCATCTTGTAAGACCAATAAAAGTGTTGGAGGTGATATATTTAAAGCACTTGCACACAGCATGGAATGTGGTGTAAGTTTATAAATCATAGGTACCATGAGTAGAAGTAGTAGCATTAATAAACTAATTCTCTTCAACTCATGATGAAGCTGATACCAAGATTGATTCTTAGCAATTTCGTCTGCCCTTTCCAAAGGAAAATTCTTGCTCCATCGCCAATATAAATTCTAAGATCTTCTCTAATTCTGAAATCTGAAGATTTTTATATTTACAATTTGAAGTTACAAACACACTGTGAAAAATGTCATGATGTCTTCCTTGCATTTCCTGTCTCTATGTATGAACACCAGATATACCACCTTCCCCAGGACAGCAATAGAATTACTTGCACAATTTTTGGAAGACTGCTTTCAGCCTCACTCCTATGTGACGGGAAAAAATTACTGCTGCTCAGTAACTTATCCCTGCTTAAGCAGCCGGTCCATAATTTAGGACCGGAATGCCAAAGTCGGCATTAGCTTGAGACCTAGCATGAGGGACCCCCTCAGCAAGCACTGGTGCGAACACAGTTGCCCTCCTTTCATATCTCACTTTGAAATAATGATCAAATTCAGAGAGGAGAACATCGGTCGTGCTTTATTTCAGGGAAGACTCAATAACACACACACAAAAGTTCTCAGCAGCACTTCATCTCAAGGCATCTTCAACATTTAAAAAGATTTGCTGTTTTCCTCAGGATCAAGCTTACACCTGTGAAAACATCTACATGTCTCTAATATTTTAAAAGTTATTCATCCTTATTTACTTACTGACGCTAAGGAAAGCTTTGTGAATTTATTAAACTTATTACTCTCATGTGCATGTATCGGATGGCTGTGTGCCTGAAACCAGGCAAAGGCAAAGTGGCAACAACTGCAGGGACAACGATGGTGGCAATGAAATGATAAGCAATTAAACATCTAATGTTTAAATTATTTTACAGTTAACCCATTTTAGCATCTTGCCTACCAGTACTAGCATTCCAGAAACCAGAAGAACTTTATTCTAAACAGAAGAATATCATTTTGTTGCAAAGAATATAGCATGTGATGCTCTCTTGAGTGAAGAAATTATCTTTAGAATTCTGCTGGAAAACTTCTGTGACAGTTTGTCAGTCCTTATTCCAACAATAACAGTTCCCCTCTCAGTTCAGAAGAAATGTACATTATAGCTGATAAGACTTGACCCCAGAGAGAAAATAAGAGTTCTCTCCCTGGGAATTTAACATCATAACCAAGAGATTCCAGACCCAGGTTGAACTGGTCCTTTGAATGGGGACATGACCACAGTAGTGATGGCACAGCCAACTTCAGCCTGTCCACTGTGTGCTGGACAAAGCGGCCAGACCCAGATGGCAGGCAGGAGAGATGGAGAGAGTCCCCACCGGGCTGTGACTCCCGTTGTTCCCTACTTCCGGCCCTGTCCTAAGACCTGGCTGCACTTACTAGATCAATGATAACGTCCCTGGCTTTGATTTTCTAGTTCAATCTGGCTTCTTTTATTTATATCGAGAGGAATTCTAATCAAAATATAAGCCAGCATGTTTGGAGCACAGAAGGACTGAGGTTAATTCTGCTAAAAGCATGGTCTAGGATTGAAAATTGGGCAAGACTGTGAAATGTGATTGGATGCTAAGGGGTTGACACACTGTTTTGAGAGTGACATCAGAGTATAAAAAGGCACAGAGGGAGAAACTGTGAGTGTCGGGGAGGAGACATTATTTTGCGTGAAAGGTGTGGGGACACCAGGAGAGAGGAGTCAGTAAAATAACTGGGTTCAAATAATAAAAGATCTTAAATGAATTCAAAAAGTGTTAAGATTTTATTCTGTTACCAACGGAGGCCCAGCGAAGTTTGCGATCATGGCCAGGAAATAAAGAAAAAGAAATCTCGTTTTCTAAACATTGCACAAATCATTTACGGTCATCTCTCCGTGTACGCGGGAGGTTGGCTCCAGGACCCCCGCGAATACCGAAATCCACCCGTACTCAGACCCCGTAACCCACAGACACGGAAATCCGTGCGTGGCCACGGCCCGCAGTCGCGCCGGCACAGGTGAAACGTCGCCTCCGCACGCGCGGGGTCGCGTCCTGTAAGCACTGCAGTCTCCGTGTTTCGTTGGAAAAGCCCGCGTGTAAGCGGACCCACGCGGTTCAAACCCGTGTTGTTCAGGGTTCAACTCTACTGCCAACCTCCACAGCGCTTCCCACTTCTTTCTTTTTCGTACTTTAGAAAAAATCCGTCGCCATGACCCGGACCTTGGCAACTTGAATGCAACGTAGCGCTATTCTGGAAATGCGAGATGGGACTCGGATTTTCGGCCGTAATCCGCTGCTCTCGGTTATCAGTCGGTGTGATGATAACACACGGATTCAGCACGACGATTCCGGTCCCTCAGCTCTTTCCCTCCAGTCACTGTGTTTCACGGATGGCGACCTGCGCCTCACATGGGAACGGCGTGGCCCAAGCCCCCTGGGCAGGAAGGGTTAGAGCGCGGGTGCGAGCTCGAACCCATAACCCCGGCACCGAGGCAGAGGAAGGTCTTCACAGAGCAGCTGGGATTTGATCCGGGTCTTAAAGAAATGAGACACTTACAGGAGCGGAGAGGAGGAGGCAGGTGCCTGGCGACGAGGGCAGGGTCCTCCCCGTCCCTGTCACGGGCCCTCTGTGTGAACTGGGACAGGCCCAGGTGACCCGGCTGAGCCTGGTCGCCGCGTCTCAGAGGTGGAAAGGCTTGTTTCTATTTATGTCACGGAGCACTTGAAGGAATTAAATAACGTAATTAAAAACAGTGACAAAAGCATTCAATGGCTCAAAGTCTCACAACAGGATAAACCAAAGGACGTTATTGGACTATGAATGATGTCCGTTGACTGGAGTGAAAGCAGAGGGCGAGAGAAGCAGGAGTGAAGAGCCGGCTGGGACAGCGCATGGCGGCCGAAGACGGGGTCTGCCCAGGCGGAGCTCGTCAGCACGGCCCCGGCCCGCCTGGGCAGGCTCTCTTCGCACTGAGCTCCTGCTCGCATTTTGGACAGTGACACAGTCTGCCCATAATTGTTCTCTGATTATACCATTTGCACTTTTAAAATCTCTTGAACTAGATTATAAGCCCTTAGATCCTACTCTAATATATTTAATATCCTCCAGATCAGTATATATGGAAATAAGCCTTAGCACAATGCTGGGGGCATGCAAGGTGTTATTAATAATAAGTATAAAAATTGAGGATAGTAGGTTTTGCATGTGGCTTGTGGAAGGGGAACCGTGGTGTCATCACGGCCTGATCACTCAGCAGAATTATTAGGTGGATTCCAGGGAGATCAAAGGAACAAGCAGGCTTCCTTGGGTCAGGAAGTAACCAGTGCCTAAGTGGTTTCTTAGCAGTTACATAAGTTCACGTGGCACTCTGAGGTCTAATTGACTGACATGGATTGTGTGTGCTTTGGGAAGATGTAGGCCAGAATGCCAGAATGTTTTTAGCTTATCTCGAAAATTTCTATATATTCTCCATTTAAAACAAACAAAAAAACCTACAACTCAGTAGGTCCCTTTAGCTTATTCCTAATGTTCCAGAAATAGCTTTTATACTTCCAATAACTCTATGCTCTCTCCAGTGTAAAGACGTGTGCAGAAGAAATACAGCATCCTAGGAATGGAAAATCTTTAAGGAGCATCAGAGTTCACCCTTTTGCTTCAAGGCATAAATGCACCTCACGTGCCTAAGAGAGGAGGTCCTCATCCCCTTCTTCCCAGAGTCTCCCTCTCCCGCGAAGCCCCTTCACAGGCACTGAGGGGAAACGACCCTCCACAGCCCACCCGCCCCCACCCTAAATGCCCCTGATACGCAGGAAAAATATCCCTTCCCACCCGGGAGGAGCAGCTACCCGACCTCACGAACCTACGTTCCGTAGCTCCGACAGCAGAGAATTTTGAAATGAGATGAACATTTTGTGTCACCGTATGTGTCACTGTATCACTATGCTATAACCTACTAAAATATGCAGTTAGGTAGTAATTCTTGCCTCATCCTAGTCAGGATTTGTTGAAACTCTAAGAAGTGTCTGTCAAACTTCCTCTACTTTGCAAAGTTTTGTGCATTTAATATGGTCACATCTTTGCCCCAGGGCTTTATATTAATTGCAGAGAATTCTCAGTTTTTCTGTCTGCAAATGTTCTGAATATAAATTTATAAACAGAGGCTCCATCATTCGTTTGTGCCTGGTGGTTGGGGCGTTGTTGTCACTCTGGCCACTGGTGCACCTAATGAGCTACCATTAGTGCATGCTCACATCTACGTGTCTGCACGGAGGAAAGTCGTTTGTGTCTGCCAGACAGATGGAAATGGCTTCTCTCCCTCAAAGCGCCAGTGGGAAATGTTTCGGAGATGACTTAGTCAAAGAAATAACCCCCCCAACCCCCGCAAAGTGGAGCATTGCTCAAGGGTTACCTTCTCTGCCTCCAGAGAAACATAATCACATTTTATATTTTGTTCCCAGCACATGTTGCATGATCACTAGCATATAGCATAGAGAAGGAACTATCATTTTAATTTCCATATTTTCAGAATGTCATGTAGTACTGACCTAATGGATTTTTTTAAATTCACTTACAAGCGTGTATTCACGCAGGACAAGACTGAGTGGAACCTGCCCTTGCAGAACTTACATTCTTAGGGGGAGAGAGATATAAACAAGCAAACAGAAAACTGAAAAATAAAAATCAATTCAGTAAAGAAACAAAAAGTCTGAGACAGGAAATGACAGAGAGGGAAGGCCTCTCACTGCCGGTCACCCTTAATTACAGAGCTAAGGGAATAGGGAAAAGTTGGAGAACAGCATCCCAAGAAAAGGGATGGCATGTGCAAAGGCCCTCATTTGGAATGTGAAAGAAATAATACATGCATAAACTGAAATACACACACACACACACACACACACACACACACACACACACACACACACCACTCTTTAGCCTAAGCGCCTTGTTTGAAAAACTCGTTCCCACTGCATGGAAGGCAGTCTTGCTAGACAATTTCCTAAGCGTCAGTATTGGTCATCGCCCATGAGCATAGCATCTTTGGGTTTTATTTTTCTGTGTGGTTGGTGTAGCCACCTCCTGGTTACAAATCCAAAGCACAGCAAGATGGACGCTGTCAGTAAGCGACACAGGGTCAGGACCACAGCGAACTCCCCAGTGGCAGCTGACGCTAACTCCAGGGAGCCTCCTGGGCTGGGCTAAAGGAGGCCACGGCCAGCAAACTGTTACTCTAAGTAGAAAGTAAAATACATTCATTTTTGAAAATTGGGCCAGTTTTTAAAATATTTTCCATACCTAGGTTTACAAAGTATTTGAGAGTTTTTTTTAATTATGGAACATATTATGTAGTATTAAATAGTTAAGAAGCACCACAGCTTAGTGGTTGAGATTATGAGTTTTAGATTCAGCCCTCCTGGGTTCGAATCCTGGCCCTACGACTTTCCGCCCATGTGATCGCTTTAACCCCCGTGACTCATTTTCCCCATGCCTGTAGATGTTCCTTCTGTTTCTCTGCCCCTCTCTCCTAGGCCTCATCCCCTCTTCTTCCTCTAGCTACACCCTTGATACACACGTATGGAGCTCTGGCCGGTGGAGTATGACGGCAAATTAGTTACTGCTGGGAGACAATCGGAGCAGCGGCCAGCTGCTATGATTGCAGCTTTCACTGTTAGAATCTTCTTCTTTTATTGGGCCAGAATATCTCTCTTTCAAAACTTCTATTGATTGCTCTCAGAGGTACACTTTGATACAGCACATGATCTTCAAGTTCTTTCAAGTATTTTTAAGAGTCAACTGTGTCTGAAGCTCTGTGATACTTGTTAAGGACAATTTTATTTTGAGTTCTCTTCCATATAACAGCCTCATCCAAAGAGCTCTTGGGTTTTTAATCGGAGTGTAAGGTATTTCCCGGACTGTTTTATATCTATATTTATTCTAAAATGTTTTTATACTCATTCAGTGCTCATAAAGTTAATAACTGGATGATAACATCTTTTGGTGCAGTTGTGCCTCCCTATGCAGCAAAAGTTTTAAAATATTAACAGAAGCATTAGAAAAGTGGGGGTGGGGAAAGCCTTTTTGAGCCTCCACATACAGTAGCTGCTGACCTGGAGCCGCTTCTTAGGCTTTGAAGCAGCTCAGAAGCCTGGGCCACAGGAAGGGTGTCACCGTCACCGTGCACCCTTGTGCGCCCGGCACATCCCAAAGGAAGGACACTCACTGCTCAGACACCCTTCCAGGCTTTGGCAATGCCCGTTAGCTAATACAGTGTCCATGCCTCACCCATATGGCCAGCTTGCTTGTTAGAAATACAGTCAGAAATCGGGAAGGAAAAAAAAAAATCAAGAAAAATCAAAATCAGACCAAAAAGTCCACATATTTTATGGAAAAAGTACTACAAGAGTTTGGTCTGGCACTGGCACTATGTGGATTTTGTCACTTAACTAATAATATTTGAAGTTTTAAAATATTTAAACTCAAAATATAATAATTTGTATTTTTATAATGACAAAAATATAACTTTCTTTGGTTTAAGGAGTCAGAGAAATACAAAAGTCATTTTAGAAAAGTGTACCATGAAATATAGTTGGGTTGTGTGTAGGCTTATTTTGTTTTTAGGCCTCTGAGCCAGCGGTGGGGAACCTGCAGCCTTCAGGCCACATGTGGCCTCCCAGGTCCTTAAGTGTGGCCTTTTGAATGAATCCAAATTTTACAGGATAAAATTATGTTCCCTTATGTTTGTATTGATACATTCTTGTTTATCTTTTATATTCACATTTTATTTTTAAAATGAACATATTTAAAATACCAGAGAATAAAATAAGTTTCAACAAAATAGTCCTCCCGGCTTAACTGGCACATCTAGAACATTAATAAACCATAAAGGCTTGATTGATGGCCGCCATTCTCATGATTCAGTTCTAACTTCTCCCACCTGACTGGCACCACTACTGTCTGAGGCTGGTTGGCGAGAGTTTGTGGGGGTCAAGTCCACCAGACTGTTATCAGCTTTTGACAACAGTGCACTGTGTTTCTGTTTGAAGTGGAATTTGTGAATAGTTGCACAGCTTGACAGTATTTTTTAATTCTGTCTTCTTAACAGACATAATGTCAATGAAGACTGTGAGAACACTGAAAAACAGATTTTTTAATGAAGATTTTTTAATGAAGATTGGAAATTGCAATATTACCTTGTTTCTGCTAAAGATAAGATGATTTGCTTGCTTTGTGATTCTGCAATATCAACATCAAAAAAATTCAATGCTCATCAGCATTATAACACTCATAAGGACCACAAATATTTTAAATTAAAGGGAGAGGCACAAAATGTTGCATTGCACAAATTAAAAAATGAAAAGCAAAAGCAAAGACAACTCTTGCAAGCATCAGTGAAACCTAGAAATAATGCCACTGAAGCAAGTTATAAAGTAGCTTATATACTGAAAAATGGGAACCATTCAGTGCTATAGAATCTGTGAAAGAATGCATTGTTGAAGTTATAGGATGCTTAGACCTGGATAACATTTCAAAGTACAAACCACTGCCTCTTTTCAAGGAGAACCGTAACTGGTCGACAGCATGAATTATCCTTTAATCTAACAGAACAACTTCATGTAATACGTCAAAAGGAAAATATATATTATTCGATTACTTTGGATGAATCAACTGATGCTACTGACTTGGCACAGGTTTTATGCTTCATTTGGGTCATAACAGAAGATTTTCTTTGCTATGATGAGTTACTTGCTTTGGGCACTCTTGTGCACAGAACACGGGCAATAGCTATCTTCAACAACTTTCAAGATAAATGTCATTAAGTTGAACTGAATTTGGTAAATTTAGTGAGTGTATGTGCAGACAGTGCACCTTCCATGACAGGAAAACATGAAGGGTTTATTGCACAGATTTTAAAAAAGTATCCAGATGTTCTCATTTCATTTCACTGTATCTTGCATCAGCAAAATCACTGTGCTAAAGCTACCATTTTAAGTGACACTTTTCAACAAGTTGTAAGTATTGTCAACTATATTCATGCACATGCAACACAACATTATCAGTTTCATAATGTGCTCAAGTTGAATGAGGAGGTGTTCAGTGTGGATTTGCCATATCATTCTAAAGTGCATTGGCTATTGCAGAGACAGGTGTTAGCCAACATTTTATCTCTGTGAGAACAGATAGATAAATTTTATGAAGAACAGAATCAGCAATGTGAATTATTGAAAGAAGACTTCTATGGGAATGCAGCATTTGTGCGTTACCATGTCAAATCAAAAGGACTTGAATATTTCTTTTCAAGGCAAAACTAAGTCTATATATGATACATGGCAAAAAATCCAAGTATTTCAAAAAAAAAAGCTATCATTTTTCAAAACACTTCTTCAAAAGGAAGTTTTGGATGAACATTTTCCCCAGTTAGCAAAGGTCATTGATGAGCAGGATGATATATGCAAATCATATGAAGAACATGCAGCTGTTATAGATCTGAGAATAACAATGAAAGCTTCACTGACTTTGAGAATCATGACATCACACTCAAATTAGCATTTCAGCCTCACCTAGTTGATGTCACCAAGGCACCTAAAGAACTACAGATGAAATTGATTGAGCTCTCAGTAGGTGATATTTTAAAGTCATTGTTTGATGCTAAGAAAGATCCAATTGAAATATGGAAAAATGCAGTAGAATATCGACGTCTTCAGCCACATGCCCAAAAAATGTTTTCTTGCTTTTCATCCACTTATTGCTGTGAATCTACGTTCTCCTACCTACCTCAAATCAAGATGCTCTTAAGGTCACAAATGACTGACACCCATCTAGAGGACCAACTGAAACTGCGGACCTCCATGCTGCAACCAAATATTCGAATGCTTTCCGACAAAAAGCAGACAGAACAAAGTCATTAAAAGTTTAGTTAACTTTAAAATTAACAAATAATTTTCATTTTATGAAATGATTAGTACATAGTAGTTAGATTTTTACAAAATAATGTATATTTTTAAGTATATCTAATTAAAGTTTCTTGAATACAGCCTTATTTGATTACAGCTAAGCTAATGCAGCCTTCCAACATGAAAAGGTTCCCCACTCCTGGTCTGAGCTTATAGGGGTAAATTCCTGAGCCTTTCTAGAAATGGTTCTTTAGACAGTATTATTCCTAAGAGACACCAAATAGTTTTTTATTATGTATGTGTATATATACATATACACACATATGTGTATCTATGTATTTATTTATTCATTACTATAAATGGTCTGGGCTTCAGGAAACTCATTTATAAAACATATAAAATGTTATAACTTTTTCAATAACATATAAAGTGAATTAAATGTTCTATAGAACTTAGGTTATAAAATATTAACGTCTCTGTGGACTAAGATAGCCATGTATTGGGATATTTCATTTAGAATCCTTTTATAAGCAGTAATGCTATCACGTGCTATATCAAGCTATTGTTAATTACTTTTATCCACTAGCAATCAGGAAGCAAGGTTGAGAACTTAAGATTCTGAAGCAACAACAAAATAAAACCTAAAAAATTCAAGGCATCACCACATCTTTTATATTTTTTAACTAATTTCTGTCAACCTTCCTGCCCTCACCTTGCTTTAGAAGTATTAATGTATATAATACATACTTCTACCATAATGTTCATAATATTCAATGACACTACTTATCTTAGCAATCCAAGTTGCCTGACACGTCATGGACATTCAATAAATATAATTAGGTGATGAATGAATCTATAATGTTTCACTGCTGCACACTGTAAAAAATATAGTACATTTTTTATTTTATAGTATATATCAAGTAAACATAATAACAAATTGGCAATTTGGGAATTTTTACGCTACCCAATAGTGTGCCATCTAATTGTGAAATTTGCGGCTCCTTTGGACTTAATAGAAGCTATTGCAATTGGTTCTGGAAAATGCAAAAAATGAAAGTCTTATAATTTAAACTCATTTTAAATGCAGGGAGAGAGAAAACAGATCTACAAATCCAGTTGTCACATGCAGCATCAGGGCACACCCAGGCATCCAGTCAAGGTTAGAATATGGCCACCTGTCCACACAGAGCAGAAGCAGGAGCAGCATAGAATGGAGCAGCTCCCCCTTTAGCCTCAGGGATGCTTCCTGCACAGGTAGGTCACCCTCCCCAGAACTGGGCAAAGCACCCCATCCTTGCTACACCAGTGCTCTTTCACCCTCAGCTGGACTCCCCATTTCAGAGGATTACATAATTTGCTTTATATTTTATAAAATGATCCTAGCTTTATCTTGAGCAAGTCCTCTCTTCATGCACTCATCAATTACTAAAAGAATAATACGAGTGAAGATTGGAAGAAGAACCTATTATGACCCGGGCATGTCTCAATCAATCACCACACCATTGTGATGCTAATACATCACAGAAACACAGCTTAACCACTTTAATATTTGACTTTTCAATCAGAAAGCAGCAGGATTACAAGAGCAAAACAAAAGATTCATCAAGGATGGAAAAATACGCATGTTCATAATGTCTAAGAACATAATATACCTCTATCTGCTATAGTTTGAATTCAGTCCATATATGTCTTGATTCTGGAAAATATGGCTATAATCTGAATATAAGATAAACACTGATTAAGAAACTAATCTTGCAATGTAGAGCAGGAATTTAGGAAATAACCCTTGGACTTCAATGCTTGAGTATCTAAAATACACCCAATGAAGAGTCGTTTTGCAGAAAGACCTCTTCTCACATGCCTGGTTGCTACGTGGTTGCACCTTACTTAGAAACCAGCTGGTTGCAGACTACCTGTGCTGCTCTTTTAAACGGCTATTATCCAAAAAGGCTTAGCTACTTTCAATATTACTTTCTTATTTTTTTAAACGTTCTGCCTTATGCAACATTGACTTGTATATTGCTATACATTTCACTTGCCTCTAAAGCATAAGGACGTTGAGCACGATTACTATTGTCACCTTTTTAAAATTTTTTAATTGATAAATTATAATTGTGTATATTTGTGAGGTCCAATGTAATGTTTTGTTACATATATACATTGTGAAATGATTAGATAAGACTAATTAATATATCCATCACCTCATAGGCTTATCATTTCTTTGTGGTGACACACTTAAAATCCACTCTTGGCAATTTAGAAATATACATTATTATTAACTATTGTCACGTTGCTGTGCAAGAGGTCGCCAGAACTTCTTCCTCCTAGCTGAAACTTTGTACCTATGACCAATGTTCCCCCTTTCTCTGTGCACCATCCCAGCCCAGTCTCTGGTAACCACCGTTCTACTCTACTCGTGTGAGTTTGACTCCTTCAGGCTCTTCTAATCACTGAGGAACATGACATCTATTACTTCAAAGTATGTATTCTGTTTTATTATAACCAGTCCACACTCTAATTTCAAAACTTCTTATTCTTCAGAAATCTAATGAGCCATCATGCATTCTGGTCAAAAAACAACCTATGATCAAACCCAAAGAATCGCCTATTAATAGAATTCCACCTTCTCAGAAATCCTAAACTTTAATTAGTGACCTCTGTTCCAAACTTCACTTGCCAACTTTCTCTCACTCTGTTAGTCTCATTACACCTGTTATTTCATCAAAATTCAGATATCTGATTGTTGCAGAATTTCTATTATTCTCATTTATGCTAGATCCAGGCAATACTCCCACAATGATGTACATTTTAATCATTCTCTTTCCAACTACTCTCAAAGACCTACTTCCTTTGTCTGTTTTGTGAACCAGCCTGCAAACCTTCTATTAATAATTTTATTAACCCAATGCCCTGCTTTCTCTAAGCCTGGAGTAGAAATGCTATTCCTCTATAAAGTCATGTTCTCCAGCTCCACTTGGCCCCCAGTGCAACAGACAATACTTCCGTGTGCTTCCTGTTAGCCTCCTGCCCAAATGCCTACGGTGACTGTGTCAAGCCTTCTCCATCCTTCTGTGACCAGCTCCATGCTTCCCATATCCCAGTTCTTCTCTCTACACTTCATATTTCATTGAGAAAATTTAACATATCAAGAAGTGAATTCCTTCAATATTCTTATATAACTTGCATGAATTTATCTCTGTCTATTCAGAACCCTCTTCATTTTATCACCTTGTTCCATCTGTCATTGTACATCTTGAATTTCGAATCTGACATAACACTGACTTCTTCCACATACATTACATGCATGTATCATTTTCCACACTAGAAAGTTAAAAATAAACGGAACAAACTTTTCACAAGGAATTCTCTTCAAACTTCTGTCTGATTTTTCATGTTTCATTCACAGTATTCCAAAGAGTGTATATTCATTGATTCCACTTTATAATCTTATACTCCTCAGCTCAGTATACTCAACTTCTCTGCTTAAGATTCTACAAACATTATGATACAGAAGTCACCATGGAATTCTTAGTAACTAAATTCAAGGGGTACTTTTCAGTCATTTTTCCTTTACCACCTTGGATTTTGCCTTTTATACCAATTTCTTCTTTGAAACATCATCTATTTCCTCAGCTCTTTATTCTATATGTTAGATAATATATAGCTAGGGCTTATTTACTTATCCATTCTGACACTCTTTGTCTTAATTGGTGCCTTTAGAACATTCACATTTAATATGATATTGACATATTGAATTAATATCTAACATCTTTGTAATTGCTTTCAATTCATTGCATCTGTACTTTGTTTTGCCTCCCTACACCCACCTTCATCATTTTCCACCTTCTCTGGTTTTGATTGAGCATTCTAAATAATTTCATTTAATTTTATTTCTTAGCATACCATTTATACTTCTTTTTATAATCATTTTTAGTGATGCTTTTGAATTAGTTGCTATATGTTTTTAATTTGCATTCTTGAATTAATTTGTTTTAAGACAATAAATACAAAGCTGAAATTGGAGCAGAGTCTTAAATTTGTGGGTAATTCTTTCTTATGTATTTGTTTTCTGCAACAAAGGCAGAAAGCCATTTTGCACATTCATGGTTTATGAAAGCCAATTCTTTGGCATTTTATTTTACTTTGGAAATGGCAAGAAAGAACCTCTCAATTTCATTGGTTTAGTGTGTATGCAAACAATAAATAGAAGAAAAAGATAATTTCAGAGTATATCTTAAATTCAGTTACTTAAACACAAAAAATATATCAATTATTCCCATAATGAAACTATTTTAACATGTAAAATTAATTTTACTAAGCATTTATGAAGACCCCAAAGGAAATCACAGCAACAACAAAAATAAATAAATGGGACCTGATCAAATTAAAAAGCTTCTGCACAGCCAAGGAAACTATCATGAGAGCAAACAGACAACCTACAGAATGAGAAAAAATATTTGCATGTTACACATCCAATAAAGGGCTGGTAACTAGAATCTATATAAAACTCAGGAAATATCAGCAAGAAAAAATCAAACAACCCCATTAAAAACTGGGCAAAGGACATGAACAGAAACTTTTCAAAAAAAGATAGGCTAATGGCCAAGAGGCATATGAAAAAATGCTCAACATCTCTAATCATCAGGAAAATGCAAATCAAAACCACAATGAGATATCACTTATCCCCAGTGAGAATGGCCTTTATCAAAAAATCCCAAAACAATAAATGGTGGCGTGGATGCGGAGAGACAGAAACATTCACACACTGCTGGTGGGATTGCAAACTAGTACAACCTCTGTGGAAAGCAATATGGAGATATCTCAAAGAGGTACAAGTAGAACTACCATTTGATCCAACAATCCCATTACTGGGCATCTACCCAAAAGAACAAAAGACTTTCTGTAAAAAACACATCTGGTTTGTGGGGGTGGATAAACTCACAACTAATGGAAGCAGTGAGAGTTGTAGGAGGGGAAAGGGCATGCTTCAAATCATGGTTTGGATGTGGCAAAGTCATAACATGTAACCAAAATGTTTGTACCCCCATAATATCCTGAAATTAAAAAAAAGAAAAAAAGATATCTGCACTAGAATGTTTATAGCAGCACAATTCACAATTGCAAAGATGTGAAAACAACCCAAGTGCCCATCATTACATGCGTGGATTAATAAAATGTGGTATATGTATACCATGGAGTTCTACTAAGCCGCAAAAAACAATGGTGGTCTAACACCTCTTGTATTATCCTGGATAGAGCCGGAGCCGATTCTACTAGGTGAAGTATCCCAAGAATGGAAAAACAAGCACCACAGGTACTCAGCATCAAATTGGTATTAACTGATCAACACTTAAGTGCACAGATAGGAACAACATTCATCAGGCGTCACGCACATGGGTGTGGGGAGGAAGGGATGGGT